>SJYQ01007179.1:627048-710614 GCA_006410935.1 Redunca redunca
TTTTTTTTTTTTTTGGATCATTTTTGTAAGTGAATTTTGAACCAAGAAAATCAATTAATTTTTGTCCTTAACAAATATATCATTAGCAAATGATCTAGAAAAAAATTTAAGTATACATTTAATGTCAAATAAAATATGTTAACAAAATAAAAATATTTTAGTTAGAATACCAATTATTAATGTTTGCTTGCTTGCTTAGTCACTCATTCGTGTCCGACTCTTTGTGATCTGTTAGACAGTAGCCCGCCAGACTCCTCTGTCCATGGGATTTTTCAGGCAAGAATACTAGAATGGGTTGCCATTTCCTTCTCCAGGGGATCTTCCTGACTCAAAGATTGAACCTGTATCTCCTGTGTCTTCCTGCATTGCAGGCAGATTCTTTACCCTCTGACCATCAGGGAAAGTAGATATTTAAATAGAACCCAGCTTCGTGCAAGGTACAGAGCTTAGTATGGCAGCCAAAAATGGAAAGAGAAAATTCAAAGTGGAAACTCACAGTTCTAGTTTTCCAGGGAATTTCCCGTGGGAAGGAAGAACATGGGCATAAATAACAACAGAGTTGGAACAAGAGTAAGGAGAAAGTGATGGCACCCGACTCCGGTATTCTTGCCTGGAAAATCCCATGGACAGAGGAGCCTGGTGGGCTGTAGTCCATGGGGTCGCGAAGAGTCGGACACGACTGAGCAACTTCACTTTCACTTTTCACTTTCATGCACTGGAGAAGGAAATGGCAACCCACTCCAGTGTTCTTGCCTGGAGAATCCCAGGGACAGGGGAGCCTGATGGGCTGCCGTCTATGGGGTCGCACAGAGTTGGACACGACTGATGCGACTTAGCAGCAGCAGCAAGAAGGAAGCAGGCACTGAGTGAGGTATCCTCGAAGCCTTTCAGTTCAGTTCAGTCGCTCAGTCGTGTCCGACTCTTTGTAACCCCATGAATTGCAACATGCCAGGCCTCCCTGTCCATCACCAACTCGAAGCCTTTAGCTCCACACAAAAGCCTGATGCTGTTGTAAGTTTATTGTAAAGCCCCATCCCAAAGCATGGTCAGCATTCACATCCTACCAGATCTGAAGACAGGAAGCTGGTCCAGTGGGAGAGGTTCTTGCGAGGACATTCTTAACTGGGGTAAAACCAGGACAGACATCTCAGATCAATGAGCCACTCTTCAGTCTTATTCCACTGGCTTTATTGATTATAGACTGTCCTTTCCATATGGGTGGGACACTGAGGCAGAAAGGCCAAGGTCATGTTAAACCCCAAGCCCATGCCGTGATCATTGTTGGTAGGATATGCATCCTGAACTTTATACCCAGTAGCTTCTCTAACTGACCTTCAGGTGAATTTTGTCTGATGTATGAGAGAAATGTGAGTGGGTTGTGCGTAAAAGTCCTTGGAATTATTGTTCAAGGCTAATGTTTTCAAATGCTCTCAAGACAGGTACAAATTATACTCAGAAAGCAAATTTCGGTTCAGTCGCTCAGTCATGTCTGACTCTTTGTGACACCATGAATCGCAGCACGCCAGGCCACCCTGTGCAGCACCAACTCCCAGAGTTCACTCAGACTCATGTCCATCGAGTCAGTGATGCCATCCAGCCATCTCATCCTCTGTCATCCCCTTCTCCTTCTGCCTCCAATCCCTCCCAACATCAGAGTCTTTTCCAATGAGTCAACTCTTCGCATGAGGTGGCCAAAGTACTGGAGCTTCAGCTTTAGCATCATTCCTTCCAAAGAAATCCCAGGGCTGATCTCCTTCAGAATGGACTGGTTGGATCTCCTTGCAGTCCAAGACCCTCAAGAGTCTTCTCCAACACCACAGTTCAAAAGCATCAATTCTTCGGTGCTCAGCCTTCTTCACAGTCCAACTCTCACATCCATACATGACCACAGGAAAAACCATAGCCTTGACTAGATGGACCTTAGTAGGCAAAGTAATGTCTCTGCTTTTGAACATGCTATCTAGGTTGGTCATAACTTTTCTTCCAAGGAGTAAGCGTCTTTTAATTTCATGGCTGCAGTCACCATCTGCAGTGATTTTGGAGCCCAAAAAAATAAAGTCTGACACTGTTTCCCCATCTATTTCCCATGGACCAGATGCCATGATCTTCATTTTCTGAATGTTGAGCTTTAAGCCAACTTTTTCATTCTCCTCTTTCACTTTCATCAAGAGGCTTTTTAGTTCCTTTTGACCTTCTGCCATAAGGGTGGTATCATCTGCATTTCTGAGGTGATTGATATTTCTCCCGGCAATCTTGATTCCAGCTTGTGTTTCTTCCAGTCCAGCGTTTCTCATGATGTACTCTGCATATAAGTTAAATAAGCAGGGTGACAATATACAGCCTTGACATACTCCTTTTCCCGTTTGGAACCAGTGTGTTGTTCCATGTCCAGTTCTAACTGATGCTTCCTGACCTGCATACAGATTTCTCAAGAGGCAGGTCAGAAAGCTAATTAGAGTAGTCTTACATTGAATGGAATTACAAGTCATGAGAAATATATTGTAATGCATGTTTTCTGTTCCCTATCAATTGAATATATTGCAGAATATGAATATCATTTTTAAATACACTTTTTTTAAAAACAGTGTAAAGTAACACACCTTAACATGCCTTTACACACTGAAAATGTTATTCAAACATAAGGGGTTTTGCTATAATTAATGAAATATAGATACTATCAAAAACTGAGCATAGTGAAAATCCTTTTAAGCATTCAAAAAGGAAAAGTAAAGGTGTCATGACTAGATTTCCATTTGCGAGAAAAATGTTGATTTACAGAAAATGTAACAGAAGCGATGATATCTATTTTAAGCAATTAAAAATGAATAAAAATTCTCAACATAGTTTGGTTATGAGAGTTTCTTCAGAAAGGTGGCTCCTGACTGGAGAAGCCTGTTAGATTTTATCTGGAGAGTCATGGGAGCGAGGAGGTGGGGAGAGAGTTAGCTTTGGCCTGTGTGGCAGAAAAACACCCCTAAGTGACCAATTCTAGCTTGAGAATCCCTTCTTTACCATCTGGGAGTAACAGAATAGAGAGATTTAGTCATTCTGAGTGCAGGTTATCCATCTCTGAGAACATTCTGAGCAGATACCTACCTGAAACATATCACATCCCTAGAGTTGTTGTTGCTGTTTCTTTTTTCTGCTCAGCATGTGGCATCTTAGCTTCCCGACCAGAGATGGAACTTGTGGCCCCCACAGTAGAATCAAGAGAATCTTAAGCACTGTACTGCCAGAGAAATCCCTATCACATCTCTAGAGTTTTAAAAGACATACTGCTCTTGACACTTTTTTCCAGGCAGATATTTCTTTGGTCGAGCCAGATCGACACCTTGGAAATGGAAGTATTTTGCTTACGTGCCATTTGTTTCTGCAGTGCCAGTAAGGTGACCCCATTTCCTGAACAAAAAAGTCTACAATATATTTTTTAAAAAGCTTATGGTCTAAAAGCAAAATTGAATTTCAAATGAGGGCTTCATCAGAAATCCTTGACCATGTGCTCCCCTTCCCCACCCCCTTTCTTTTCAGAGCATTCCGCGTACATACATGCAGCCGTGCCAGCCCGTCAACAGGGACTCAATAATGGCTTTTTGTGGCTATTACTTGATATGAACAGAGTTGAAAAGTATTATCTGTGTCCCTCCCAAACCCCTGCTCACACTCTGCCCTCACTGGGAAATTCCTTTCAGAGCTTATGTATCTATCCATGCCCTTGTACCCTTGACCCTACCTCCTATGCATCCTCGCTCCATCATCTGTATTCACGTATCATTTCCCGCCTTTTTCTTCTGTCTTTGATTCTTATCTTCTGAGTTCCTTTTTCTCTGCCTAAAAAACATTCTAAAGTGATTCCAAGCCTTCAACTGCATTAAACAGAACGAAAAATCAAGTTTTTTATTTTAGCCAGATAATTCTACCTGTTTTGTACCATATTTACTCAACTTCCCTGCCTGCTTTCTTAAAATAATCAGCAATCCTCTTTTATCATAAGCGTATTTCTGAAGCCAAACGCCGCCTGTGTGCTGTTTCCACGGTGCTTGCTGAACTACTCACGTGGGGTCAGCAGACCTCTTTACTGGCTCTTTTTAGGCCTCATCATGCTGTCCTGCTCTGCCTTTGACTAAGCAGACCTGTGGTTCCACAATTTAGCACACTAAGGCTTGCTTCTTAAAAATGGACATTCCCTGGCCATATCCCCTGAGGTTCTGGCTCCATAGGACAGTGTTGGGGTCTAGGGAGCTGCACTTTCATGAGGGAAACCAGGTGAACTCTAGTGAAGAGGACATTTAGATCACGTCCTGACCAACACTTTCTTTTAAATTTTCTTTCCTTTTTTTTTTAATTTTAAGATAACTTTTAGTAACTCTAAAGTAATTTTGTAGCTAGTTTGTGTATCATAAATTTGGAAACATGCAGACATATCCAATACCCTGCACACTAATAAATATCTATCATCTTTTAAGATCACTTTACTGTGGCACGCCAGGTTTCTAAATACCTGATAACCATGGCCTGATACTGCTTTTTGTTTTTTAATTAGTAAATTTACAATATTATGTTAGTTTCAAGTGTAAAGTGATTCACTTACACATATATATGACACTACTTAAAAATTATTTCTAATTGAATGTCCTTGATACACAGCATTGTAATTCTAAGGTGTACAATGTATTATTTTGATATATCGATAATACATAATGTGGTGGCCATTGTAGCAATATTTACTACAGTATGAAATTATATTACACTCTTGTTATTTATATTCATTTTACTGTGCATTCAATCCATGTGGCTTATTACTGCTCATGACAAGTTTGTACCCTTAAATACCATCAGTCTTATTCCCCAGGCCACAAGTTCTTTCTTGAAACTTTCCTGCCTTTAGTTTTTTGCTACACTTACCTGTTTTACCTCCTTCCTTTCTAATTACCTTTTCTTCACCTATGATTCCTCCTCCTTTAACCTTTTAAAGTTCATTCTTCATAGTCCACCCCCTTTCAGAATGAAACACATCCTTCATTGGGCTTCAACTCTATGCCACAGTATGTAACTCAGCGCAATACATTCTGTTGTCTTTTCTGGACCTAAGAATTGTTATTTCCAGACTCATCATATCCTAAACTTTGTGCCCATTAATTCCTAGAGCTTGCTCCTCATCATGTATCCTCTGAGGCAGCCCCATCCATCTAATCATTCAATTGGAAAAGACATCATTTCTAGCTCCTTCTGCCTTACATCATGACGATTTGTGAATTTAGCAATCCAGTCCTTGCCTCTAACCCCCAGTTTAAAAGTAGGCTTTTGACGTATTTTGAACTATTTTATTTACTTCCTAAACCGACTCTTCCAACAGCCTTGCCTCAAACTTCTGTACTCAAAATCAGAATTGATCTTATCATTCCTCCACAAATAGATCTTGGGAAAAGTTCTTATTAATCTTTAAAACTACAGACAAATTCGTTATCATGTCACTCTGGGAGCCTTATAATCTTACTCCCATCCACCCGTCAGTCGTATATCTTAGCACATCTCATCTCTTTTCCACTTCTCTTCCCCGTTCTTTCTCCCCTAATCTCCTGGGTGCTGTGATGCTCTTCACCTTCAGAATCTCAACTTTCCTTCTTTATGTTTCGGAAGCCAGAGCATTCTGCTTGGCTTATATCTGCCTCTCAAGATGCAGCTCACATATCATATCTTCATTTTCTCTTTTTCATCAAAGTCTAAGCTCCTCAAAGGCAAGGATGAAACTTTAGTTGTCACTGTTTACCTAACACTGTACATGTTTGTAGGAAGAATAAAGAAATGAACAAGGTGAATGAATGAATAATTACTGAACATGGCAAGACAGAACTGATCACTCCTTATTTATTAGCCAGAAACCTGGTTCATTTCTTTAGTTCTTACCATATTGTTATATGTCATTGTTTCCATGCCAGATTTCTGATCGGATTGTACATTTCATTAAGAAAATAATCAAATCATCTATTTTGTCTTTCTGGCACCTTACTTCTAAAGTGTTCACACGTTATTGATAGAGAAATGGCAATCTTAAAGAAATGAGTTTTTACTCCTTCCTGGAAAGAATGGGAAAACAGCATTTTGTTATTGTTGTTTTTTAGGCATGCCATGTAGTGAATACTGGGCTTCTCGTGACAAAGCCATAAAGAATCCTCCTGCCAATGCAGGAGATAAAAAGAGAATCAGGTTCAATCCTTGGGCTGGGAATATCCCCTGGAGTAGGAAGTGGCAACCCACTCCAGTATTCTTGCCTGGAAAATTCCATGGACAAGGGAGCCTGCTGGGCTACAGTCCAAGGGGTCGCAAAGAGTTGGACACAATTGAGCACGCATGCCGTCACCGCCATAGTGAAGAGTGGACCGAATTAGGCTCTGGAGGTAGAAGACTGGATAACAGTAGGCACCTGCCTTCTGCTACCCGACAATCCAATAGGCCCTTAGTTACCTTTGACATGATCTGGCGTCATGAAAACTTGCCTGAGTGCATGCAATAACTCACTGATAGGGGATCTTAAGTGTGGCTGCTTCTTTGAACTAAGTTTCTGCTACAGTGTTGCTGAAGCACCTCCCACTGGAGCTGCAGTGATCAGAACCATGGATATCTGATCTCTTTAGTGACAAATCATTGAAAATGTTAACTTTTTCTCCCAGTTATTCTTGGTAGAAGTATACATTATATTATTTGTGAAAGTACATCGTATAGATTATATTATTGATGAAGTCACAATTTCTGTGACAACCATGAGGTTTCTATAACTGTTATATCATTAGAGTTCTGTTGAGGATAACCATGGCTGATATTCTTTTTAATGTTTCCCAGGTACTGGCACCTTCGTTATTCACCTGATTTGAATCTCATAAATACTGTTACTTCCTCTCTATTTTATAGACAAGGAAACAGAGACACAGAAGGGCTATGCCACCGCGCACAGTCACACAGACAGTAGGTGGCTGAACCAGGATGGACTCTGGGTTTAGACCCAGCGCTGGCTTCTGCTCATGAGGGAAGCATGAATGAGGTCTCCTCTCCCTGAAGTTGATGTCTCTCCTTTTCTGCCCACAGGGTGAAGAAGCTGAAGGAGACTCTGGTTGCAGTACAACAGCTGGATAAGAACATGAGCAGTCTGAGGACGTGGTTAGCCCACATCGAGTCAGAGCTGGCCAAACCCATCGTCTACGATTCCTGTGACTCAGAAGAAATACAGAAAAAGCTTAACGAGCAGCAGGTAAAATGTAAAACAATAGACGGAAAGAATCAATAGGTTCTTGAAAATTGGTCCTCCTGGGCAGAACAGAGACATGAATGTGAGATGGTGAATTGGGATGGGAAATCTGGAGGAAGCTGGGCAGGACTGGTGAGAAAGGGGAGGCACTGGCTAGACAGGTGTTTGGGACAAATACGGTCCATCTCCTCACAGAGTTGACTCTTTTTTAAAAAAATATTTATTTACTTGTGCTGGGTCTTAGTTACAGCATGTGGAACCTTTAGTTTTAACATGTGGGATCTAGTTCCCTGACCAGGGATCGAAGCCAGGCCCCCCTGCACACAGAGTTTTAGCCAGCAGAAAACCAGGGAAGTCCTCACAAAGTTGGCTCTTAAGTAGATCTGCCATCATAAGGTTAATGTCATGGGTCCTCCAAGAAGCAATCCTAAGGTGGAAGCTTGGGTTGAACTGCAGTGATATATCCAGAACAGTGCTAATAGTTTTGTTTATTTATTTGTGAGTCAGTAACGTGCTGTGGGTCGCAAAGAGTTGGACACAACTGAGCAACTGAACTGAACTGAACCCGCAGCCATAGTCTTCAGAGCCCTTTTCTATGTTCTGCACACAGTGTATTTGAGAGAGATCACAGTGCATACTTATCGAGTTTCTAGAGTCTAAATAATTTAATTTTGCAAGAAGGATTGCATGACCTACAGACCACAGATGATAATGTCATCTTCACGTGTGTAGCAAACACAGCACCATGCACAACCCAACAAAGCAAAAGAGGGTGACCCTGAAAAATACATGCAGAACAGATTTTCACTTCCCACTCTCCTTGCTGATTCTTATACAGCATGGTAGACTCCAGCTGTCAGTAATCAACGCCATACATCCCCCATAAGATATATTGCTATTTCATGCTTTTAAATTATCTTTGAAAATTCTACTGACCTCAGTTATTTCCATTACATTAAGCCATTTTATTCAAGTTCCTTAATTTTACAAAATGCATAAACAGACCTATTTCTTCAGTCCTATGAAATGTTTTATGTACTTTATCTTATAAACTATTTAAACCAAAGAGAACAGATATTAAAATACTGTTTTTAGGCGTTGGGGTTGCTTTGATATTTAAATTAGCATTTCTTTTGTAAGAAATTGTTAGCAGGATATTTTTCACTTTTTGTAAGATTAAAACCCTCTGAAGGACTCTGATGAATAACTCTGGGGGTTGTGGTTTGCCTTAAATTTTTCCCACATTTTCCTGGAGAACATGGTAATGATATGGGCAAGTGATAAGAGTTAAAATGCTAATGGCTATTGTGATTTAGCAAATGTGAGGAAACCAAAACAGTATCTAGTTAAAAATGATAAATTGATGATATGCATTTACAGTTCTACCTGTTACTAAAACCCAATAAAATGATAGTAAAGGAGATAAAAGGTCAAAACCCTAAACAGCAAAACAAAACAAAACAAAACAGAAGATAATAGAGCTGACAGACATCCAAGAGAATTTGGAAGATGGATAGCAGATAAACAGCGATGGTGCTAGCAGAATGGAGGAGGAAGACAGCTGCTTCCTGCTGCAGACGGAGTTCCCAAAAGTCTCACTCAGGAAGTGGAACTATCAAGTCTGCAGGGCTTTAAAGGGAAGATTGTTCAAAGGTCAGAAAAAGGAGTGGTTCAGTGAGCAGATCCCGCCTAAGCCCAGCTAGTCAGGCAAACCAGAGGGACCTTTAATTTGATAATACAGGATGCCATCAGTGCTTGAACCACTCTATTAAAAATAGAGGGAATAAGTGGAAGACTGTACCAAATGGTCTGACTCCCACCACACTGCATCCGGTTAATCCTGCAGCCAGGATTCGTGCGAGAGTTTCAAAATCCAATTCAGTTATGCTGTAAAAGCCCTCTCCCTCTCCAAAATAAAGTGGAAAGGAAGAAATGATCAAAGGAGTAATGCAGGAAAAAAATTCCCAAAATGAAAACTAAACACTTCTAGAGCACAAACCCTACAAGCGCCCTGGAAAATTAACACACAGCAAAGCTATTACGAAAGTTCAGAAGATGGTGGATACAGAAATTTTAAGGTTTCCAAGATGAAAAAGTTTGATTTCTCCAAAACCACTCTGGCAGCTAGTATACAATGGCAGAATGCCTTCTAAAAGTTAGAAGATTGTTTATGATTTAGAATATTACATCTGCTACTTAATATATAAAATAGTTAGCCTTCTCTGCACACATTCACAAGAATCTATGTATAGTGAAATGAGAGGAAAAATAATATTCAGGAGAGAAAGAAGGAAATCCCCAGGACGATGGTAAAGGAAAGTCCCAGATGACAGTGGTTCTGTCATCTAGCAAGAACCGGTCCAGACAAGAGTAGGGAGTCTGGGCGCCCTAAAAGGGACGTCTCCAAGGACGAAAACAGCGAACTAGGGGGCCTGATGGACTTAACCATATTGGAAGGAGTTTGTTTTTTTGTTTTTTAAATTATTTTGTATTGGGATATAGCTGATTAACAATGTGATAGTTTCAGGTGAACAGCAAAGAGACTCAGGGATACTTATACATGTATTCATTCTCCCCCAAACTCCTCTCCCATCCAAGCTGCCACATAATATTGAGCAGTTTCCTGTGCTATCAGTAGGTCCTTGTTGGTTACCCATTTTAAATATAGTAGTATGTACATGTCCATCCCAAACTCCCTACCTCCCATATTCCCATCCTTCCCCCTGGCAACCAGGAATTCTTGGAAGGAGCTTTATTAGCACCATAAGAGAAAGAATGCAATACAAATTAGCAATACAGATTCTAAAGAGAAAAAGAGAGCAAGGGAGAGAGAGAGAAATGAAGAACTATTGATTTTAGAAAACAAAAAGTTGTGTAAGAAAAGAAATATAACCATAGCATATTTTGTAGCTCAAGTGTGAAAAATATTAAAGAACTGTAATCTCACAAAGAAATGATTATTGCTTTAGCTATAAGAGGTGCTAAACCAATAATTGGAGCCTGGTGAGTCATGTAGAATTTTATTCCTTCCCTACTCTAGACTCAATGTCTAACGTTTAACAATCAAGAAATACTAATATAAACATGTTACTTAGAAAAACAGAAATAAAAACCAGAAAACTGAGCTAAAAGATAAACAACTATACACTAAAAGTTAAAAGTAAAGACTTTCTGGATTCAAATATTGGCCTTACCACTTTTTTGTGTGACGTGGAACAAAGCAATGAACTCTTTTAACCCTCAACTTCCTTACATATAGGATGCTAAGAATCAGAGTACATGACTCAGTGTTATTACCAAAGTTAGCAAGAAAAGCACTTAGCACAATGTCCAGCACAAAGTGGGTGCTTAGCAGGTTTTACTTTAATCATATCATATTTACTAGTTTCCTTTATGGAAAATATTTGACCATAGATTTTGTAAAAATANCTCAGCTTGACCATGAAACACAGTCTCTAGACCCACTTACTGTGAGATTGAGCTGGAGGGCTCTCTTAACCAGAGAGTCTGGCCAGTAATCTTGCCCAACAGGGGAGAACAGCCAGGGGCCTACCTGATGGCAAAGCCTTATGGCCCTGCCCAGTTCCAAGGCTGCAGCTTTGCATGATCACAGAGCACAGCCTGAGGTCTCACCTGAACACAGAGTCCAGCCAGCATCACCTTCCAGTCTGGGAGCACAGGCTGAGACCCCATCAAGAGCAATTGCAGAGACCAGCCTACAGCCCTGCCCAATCATGAGTCCAACCAGTAGCACTGTCCTGTGAGTAAACACAGCTTGTGACCTCATACAATCAGAGGTGACTGTAGAGCCCAACCGGTAGCACACCCTGCCCCACCCCAGCCTCAGAGCATGGGACATTTTCCAGGATAGATGTATGTTAGACCACAAAACAAGTCTCAATAAATTCAAGAAAGTGTAAATTACATCAAGTGTCTTTCCAACCACAATATGAGATTAGACATCCATGGCTGGTTCAGGTTGATGTATGGCAAAAACCACCACAATATTGTAAAGTCATTAGCCTCCAATTAAAATAAATTAATTAATTAAAAAATTAATAACAGGAAGAAAGCTAGAAAACTGGCAAATACATGGAAATTAAACAACACACTCTTAAACAACCAGTGGATCAAAGAAAAAAATCAAAAGAGAAATTTAAAATATCTGGAGATAAACAAAAAAGGAAACCCAACATGCCAAAACTTATGGGATATAGCAAAAGCAGCTCTAGGAGGAAAGTTTGTAGAGATAAACACGTATATTAAGAAATAAAGATCTCAAATAAACAACCTAACTCAACTCAAGGAAGTAGAAAAAATACAAGGTAAGCCCAAAGTTTACAGAAAAGAGGAAATAATAAAGAGTAGATAGGGACCAAAATAAATTATTTAAAAAATTATAAATGAAAATGGGAACATTACAAGAAATATCAAGGATCATAAAAGGCTACTATGAGCAGTTATAAGCCAACAAATTGGAGAATCTAGGAAAAATGGGCAATTCCTAGAAGCATACAATCTACCAAGAATGGATCTTGAAGAAATAGAAAATCTGAACAGAGCAATAATGAATAAGGAGGTGGAATCAATAATCAAAAACCTCCCAACAAAGAAATGTCCAAGACTGGACATTTCCATGACCTGGTATCACAAATGAAATCTATCAGACATTTACAGCCAATTCATTTCACTCTTTCAAAAAACTGGAGGGAAAAGAATGCTCTCAAACTCATTTTATGACTCCAGCATTACCCTGATACCAAAACCAGATAAGGACACCATAGGAAAACTATCAACCAAGATGCCTGATGAATATAGATGCAAAACTCTCAATAAAGTACTGACAAGCCAAATTCAGCAGCACTTTAAAAGAGTATACACTGTAATTAAGTTGGATTCATTCCTAGAGTGCAAAAATGTTTCAACATATGCAAATCAGTAAATACAATACATTGCATTACTAAAATGAAATAAAAATCATATGATCATCACAATATATGCAGGGAAACCACTGACAAAATTCAAATGATAACGCTCAACAAACTGGGTATAGAGAGAATGGACACCAACATAATAAAGGGCATATGTGACATACCCAAAGCTAACATCATAGCTTTGATGAAAGGCTGAAAATAAGACAAGGGTGCCCACTCTCACCAGTTCTATTCAACATAGCACTAGAAAGCCTTGTCAGAGAAATTGGGCAAGAAAAGAAATAAAAGGCATCCACATCAGAAAGGAGGGTATAAAATTGTCTCTGTTTGCGTGTGGCATGGTCTTACATATAGAAAAATCCTAAAGACTCCACCAGAAACCTTTTCTAACTAATAAATTCAGGAAAGTCGAGGCATACAAATTCAACATACAGAAACCATTGTGTTTCCGAACACTTAACAATGAAGTATCTGGAAAATAAAGAGAAAAATTCCATTTACAATGACATCAAAACCAATGAAATGCTTGAGGAATAAATTCAACTAAGGAGGTGAAAGATATGTACTCTGACACTGTAAGACATTGATGCAAGACACTGAATAAGACATAAGCAAATGGAAAGATATCCCATGGATTGGAAGAATTAATATTGCTAAAATGTGCATACAAAGCTATCTGTAGATTAAATGCAATCCTTGTGAAGATTCTAATGGCACTTTTTACAGAAATAGGAAAAAAAAAATCCTGAGAGTCATATGGAACCAAAAAGATCCCTAATAACCAAAGCAGTCCTAAGTAAGAACAAACCTGGAGGCATCACACATCAGGATTTCAAGTTAATATTACAAAGCTTTTGTAATCAAAAAAGTATGGTACTGGCATTAAAAACAAACACACAGACCAATGGAACAGAATAGAGAGCCCAGAGATAAACCCACATGTGCAGTCACCTAATATTTGACTAATAAGGATACTCAATGGAGAAAAGATAGTTTCTTCAAAAAATTGTGTTGGGAAAACTGGATATTCACATGCAAAAGAGTTAAACTGGACCTCTATCTTACATGACTTAGACAAATTAATTTGAAATGGATTAAAGACTTAAATTTAAGATTTGCAACCCAGAGGAAGACATAGGGAAAAGGCTCCTTAACATTGGTGTTAGCAATGACTTTTGGAAGTTCAACCAACAAAAGCAAAAATGAAACAGGTAAGACTAAATCAAACTCTGACGCTTCTGCACAGCAAAAGTCATGATCAACCAAATGCAAAGGCAACCTAGGAATGAGAGAAAATATTTCCGAACCACATATCTGATCAAGAGTTAGTATCTAAGATGCACAAGAAACTCATATATACACCTCAATAGCCAAAAAAAAAAAAAACAAAACACCAAATTATCCAATTTAAAAATGAGCAAAGGACCTGAACAAGCATTTTCTAAAAGAAGATAGTCAAATTGCCAACAGGTATATGTAAAGATGCTCAACATCACTAATCATGGTAGAAATGCAAATTAAAAAACCTCACACCTGTCGGATGGCTATTATCAAAAGACAAGAGATTAAAAAGTATTGACAAGGATTTAGAGAAAATGAAACCCTTATGTACTGTTGGTGGGAATGTAAATTGGTGCAGCCACTATGGAAGAGAATATAGGTGTTCCTCAAAAAAGTAAAACTGGATCTACCAAAAGTACTAGCAGTTCCACTTTTGGGGTATGTATCTGAAGGAAATGAAATCACTGTGTTGAAAAGAAATCTCCACTGCCATATTTATTGCAGCATTGTTTACAAGTGAATACACGTAAGCAACCTAAGTAGCTATCAACAGATTAATGTTTATCTTTCTTGTTTAAGGCATTGAATTTGCCCAAAGTTCTACCATATCAAGTCTTCCATATTACCACATTAACTGCACAGAGTGTAACAAAATATACATTATTTTTCTGTTGAGCTTTTTAACTCGATTTACTCAAAGCATTCCATTATTAAAAAGGAGGCCGACTAGTATAATGTTTTGTTTGTCCTATTCGTTCAGGCCTTCAATATATTTTCCTTTTCTTTTATATAGTTCTTGAATTTGCCTAACTTTTCTCTTGATAATTCCTCAACTTATTTGGGTAACTAGGATTTATATTGTTGTATGTAGATTCTTCTTCCTGTTTTTCTCCTTAACACCCGATCCCAATGTCTTCTTCACAAAGTGTAGCTTACTGTTGAATGCAATAACAGTGCCATTGATTAACTTTGGAGATTTCATAAACTAGACCCAAGAAAATAAATTCTTTCAAATATTTCTGTTTCACTAAGCTGTCCTTTCAAATCTCTTGCACAACCTCTTTCAGTTATATGGGATCTATCACATTATTTGCTGGTCCTAAAACATAAAATATTACAAGAATTGAACTTTATCATCCTATTTCATATCTTCCAGTTTCTGTCCTACATTTAAATTTGTTCATTGAAGAAGCTGCTGATGATAATGGTTGTCATACATGATAGAAAACCAAGGTCCCTTAAACCATGGTACCTTTTAATGATGGTGGAATTAACTCTTTAAAACAGTTTGCAGATCCTTGGAGATCAAAGTGAGTGCCAACTCTTAACAGGAGCACACGTACTCCTTTGATCTATGAATTGGAATGGAAGTGATATACCTGTGAAGTCAAAACTGGGGCAACTAAAGTAAACTAAAGTTAAAATAAAAATTAAAAAAAAAAAACTGGGGCAAGATTCATATTTCAATCCCTAAAGAAGCTCATTTTACTCTGCACATTCATGTAGTCTTACTTCTTCAGTTGATATTTTGGCATGGTTTACATAGGCCAAATATTTCTAGACTCATTTTCTCATACTTTTGAGCTTGCGGTATTTCATAAAGGAAGTTGAAGAAGCTTCATGTGTTCAAGGAAATGAAATACTTGTCAAGGTTTTGCCTAACCATTTCTGAGTCAGTGAATACAGCTGCAGTTTCTCCCGTCGCTAAACAAGTGTTTGAATAAAGCACGTCTCCTTCCCTGCAGGAGCTTCAGAGGGACATCGAGAAACACAGCACAGGCGTGGCCTCTGTGCTCAACCTGTGCGAGGTCCTTCTCCACGACTGTGACGCTTGTGCTACAGACGCCGAGTGCGATTCCATCCAGCAGGCTACACGAAACCTGGACCGCCGATGGAGAAACATCTGTGCCATGTCCATGGAAAGGAGGCTCAAGTAAGTGGGGATGTGTACACAGCTGAAACAGAGGAAGGACAAGAAAATCAAAAAATAAATTTATCCAGGGTATCTGCTGTTCACCATTTCCTTTTGGTTGCAATGTCCAAAGATAGCCTCAGTTTCCCAAACTTGTCATCTACATTCAGTTGGAAACAGAAGTAGGTATAAAGGTCACTTATAAATATAACAAGCCAAGTGACACCTGACCTAACAGTTTAAATATAATTTAAAAAGTTAAAATATGCCTTTGCTGAACAAGTATTATGTTACATAATCCGTGGTGTGAAAAAAGTAGCTTTTCTTTCATTAAGAAGGAAATAATAAAACAAAAGGACTTCTCTTGGAGCCTTTTGAAATTCAAGGTGGTAAAAAATTAGTGATGTGTTAGAAAGTGACCACAATGACTTAAGGCACAGGATCTTCATGCTCTCTGGGGACCTCCTGAAAGCTGAATATTTGTCTTGCCATCGTTGGTTGATTTTGATGAGGCTGACTTTGACGTTCAATGAATTTTCAAACTTTAGTTTTAGTCCAGCGAACCTCGGGATGAGTGTGTGCTGAGAGCAGAGTGTTACATTTTTAAACTTCCTTGCACATACCCAGAACAGTTCATACCATGTGCTTATCAGACTCAGTTTGACTCGTTCCAAACCCAGAGCTGCAGGACGTGTGTTTAAACACACACACACATACACACACACTCACACAGCTGTTTCATTTTAGCTCAAACAGTTGTTTCTTTTTCAGTCTGGGCAAATTTGGCTCAAGGCAGTCAGTTATTGTTTGGCACAGCAGTTGCTTGTTTTGGGCACTCTTAATCCTGTTGCAGGCCTCTGACAGGGCTCTGGAGTATAAACAGTCTCAAACAATCAGATTCTGTTCTTTCCTTTCTGTCTCAGAATTGAAGAGACATGGCGATTGTGGCAGAAGTTTCTGGATGACTTTTCTCATTTTGAAGATTGGCTCAAGATCTCAGAAAGGACAGCTGCCTTTCCCAGCTCTTCCGGGGTGCTCTATACAGTTGCCAAGGAGGAACTAAAGAAATTTGAGGTGATTTTCAATGCCAAATATTTCATCTTTATTTTGCTACGAGAGTATCCAGCTGGTCTTTGGTGTCTCAAGACCCAAACAAACCGTTTGCCCACATATTATTTGTACAGACAGCTAAGTGGTGATGACTTTCTGGTCATCTTTCTTATTACATCATGATAGGCAAAGAAGAGAAAGGAAGTTTTTACTTTAAAATTATCAAAAATTACAAATAAAGTAGTAATGAAGAGAAACTTTTAGAAAAACAGGAATCATGATTCCCCCAAAATGATCTTGGCATTCTTTTAACTTCACAGTTCTTTATAATCAAGCTTCTAAGACTCAAATATGATGCCATTCCATACTATAACAACTATAATATATATGTGTGTGTGTGTGTGTGTTCAATATATTTTCTTGATTTTTTTTCACTTAACTGGAGTATATGTGTATGTATACATATATATGTATATGTGTGTTTTCATGTGTGTGTGTGTGTGTGTGAGTGCATGCTAAGTTGCTTTAGTCGTGTCCAACTCTTTGCGACCCTATGGACTGTAGCCCACCAGTCTCCCCTTATCTTTTAATCATTGATAAATAAAATTGACTCCAGAACTGATCAAATGCTTTAAATCATAAACCAACTGTAATTATGAATGAGGAACAGTGCCACTGAGTCACTAAGATTTTTCAGATTTATAGAGAAAAATAGCAGCAGTATAATCATATTCATCAAGAAAGCAATCATTCAGTAACTGATTCTAGTTCCTTGCCTGTATGGGCAGTCTCAAATCTGCTCTATCACTGTGATAGGATGAAACCCCAGTTCTCAACTGCCTCTCATTTTCAGCAAGGATTGGTCCCTAAAGTTGACCATTTTTTAATTTGAAGTTTCTTTGCCAGTCAATAGCCATTGATTGGCAGTTGTGTTCTCATATATATTAACCGTGAACAGTTCTGATGCATGTTATTTTACAAAAAATCATTCTTGGTTGCCAAGTCTGTCCCAAGCTCCCTGAGATATTTTAAAATAAGATTAAAAAGTCCACCCAAATTCAGCTGGATTCATTTTTACCTTGTAATAGCAATTAACCAGGCTTTTTTTTTTTTTTTTTNNTTTTTTTTTTTTTTTGGCCTGTTATAGTAAATGTGAAGTTTGGTTTTTGTTCTTGTGGGGTTTAAAATCTAAGAGTCATAGATAGGTAGCTACACAAAGCTATACAAGTATTCAAATACTATGTGAAATAAATAAGAGTTATTCTGCTGTCTGAATATGCACCTATATATAACTATTCGACTAAATCCCAGGGGGAAAAAATTATTATCTAAAAGACTTTGCCTTAGTAAAATTCTAGTAAAAAGCCACAATAAACTGTGCAGTAGATTTCAGATTATCCTGGTGTGAACCAGTGCTAGTGGAAATATTCTTGTACTGCTTCTTATTACTCACAGCTTCATAAAGGTTAAACCTTCTATAATCGGCTTCTACTACAAAGAAGATTATGTAAGATCTTTTATGATGCTATTTTAGACTCAAGACTTTATGACAAAGGTTAGACATATAGTTAAGCTTATAATGCTATTTATATAGCTAGCTATTCATATAAGCTGTATAAATATAGCATTATATATATATATGCTATTTATATATATAATGCTATTTATACAACTAGCTAAATATAATGATTGATTTTATTATTTATCTTTGTAGTTAATTTTCTTAAGAGAAAAATAAATTACAAAAATGAAATTTTGAGGGTGATTTTTGCTTGTTCAATTGCACGAACATTGGGGACAGCTCTAGGGGCGCTGGGGTCCCCATCTGTTATGCCCACCTTCACCTCAGTAAGAAAATATATTCTGTGACTTCCAGTAATTGCAGAAGTTGAACTTCCCTTACTATTTCCTTTTCTGGGGAAATAATTTGAAGTTTTATAAAATAGATGGTTGAATTTACTCGAATGACGGCTCTTAAAATGACTCTCAGAAGGAAAGCCATCTCAGAGGCAGGAGTTTGGTACCATGTAAACAGTGTGATGAGCCAAAGGAAGCAAAAGTTTGGGATTTTGATGAGTGCCGTTCAATTAGTCACAGAATTTTCTGTCCAATGCCAGAATAAAAGTCGGTCATAAATCACACACCTAAGCTTGAAATGTAAAAGCTTCATTTTATTTTGGCCAAATGACTCTTATTGCTAGGGCTAGGCTATATTGCAGAGAAAAAGAAGGATTTTACCTGCAGAAACTGTAAGGGGTGCATAGGGTAACCTCCAAAGTAGATAAACATTACTCTGTAATACTCTGTAAGGTGTCGCATCAGCTTTAAAACGTTTCATACAAACCAAATCATTCGTGAGCACAGGAAAAAAACAATAGAGCATGTTTGAAACTTTTTTCTTTGTAAGGTTACTTCTGTTTTACTAAGCTGTTGTTCTTAAAAGTCAGTAATAGCTTGCATTTAGAAGACATTCTGCAAAAAGTGGTTTTATTTTTTTTAAGAGGACACCAGAATTGAGGCAATTTTTGGATTTCTTAGGAAATAACATATTTTGTAAATAAAAGAAGCAGTTTTATGATAGATATTTTTTTCTCACTATCGACATCAGAAACTTGGAACATTTTAAACTTACGTTTCAGCATACATCCATATTTTTGTGGGCTTCCCTGGTGGCTCAGTAGTAAAGGACTCGCTTGCTAATGCAGGAACACAGGTTTAATCCCTGATAGGAGGATCCATGGGAGAAGGAAATGGCAACCCACTCCTATATTCTTGCCTGAGAAATCCCATGGACAGAGGAGCCTGGCGGACTATAGTCCATGAGGTTGCAGAAGTAGGACATGACTTAGTGACTAAGCAACAACACATTTTTGTAATCAGTTTGCTTTATGGGAAAGTTTTTTTTTAGGCTATTATTTTAAAAGCTATATTACATATGTATACCGTGTGTGTTATATATGTGAGTGAGTGTGTGATACTCGCTCAGTCATGTCCAACTCTCTGTGATCCCATGGACTGAAGCCCACCAGGCTCCTCTGTCCATGGAATTCTCCAGGGAAGAATACTGGAGTGGGCTGCCATTTGTATATGTATATATAGTTACGTGTGTACATTTTATATGCATGTATCATATGAATATGTGTATGTTCTACATGTATATGTACATATTCTATATGTGTATCGTATATGGATTTGTATATATACAAATATTTATTACTGTTTGCCATTTTCTTTTGTATTTTTGTTTGATCAACTCCCTTTCTTAAGCCACAGGGGTAACATGAGTTTTCTTTAACAAGGGAAAGTTTATGCTGGTTACAAAGTATCTTTTCTTATTTGAGGGGAATGAAAGGTTGTTGCTGAATCACGCAAAGACCGGGGGATTCTTGGCCTCCAGAGGAGAAGAATTCAATCCAGGGCCAGAGACGAGGCTTGATCGCTCAGAGCTTTTTGTAATAAAGTTTTATTGAAATATAAAGGAGATAGAGAAAGCTTCTGACATAGACATCAGAGGGGGTAGAAAGAGTACCCCTTTGCTTGTGTTAGCAATGGAGTTATATATACTCTCCAGTGAATCCAAAGAATGTTGTAAAGACCTCACCAGACCTACTCCCATAATTTACATTTTAAGATAACAGGATTAGCCAGAAGGTTTAATCCAGAGACTGTCCTCTGGCAGGATACATTATTGCTATATAATCCTAAGGAATGTAGAGGAAAAAAAGTTTGTCCTTTCTTGCTCCTTGAGAATTCTAGACCCCTCTCTCCTTGGGGACCCCTAGACTTCTTATCAACTTACCTAGGAAATGACTGTCTCAGGAAGAGTAGACCTCCTGTTCTGTCTGACATCACGACAGGATGCCCAGACACCCTTGCTTAGAGTACTCCTCAGATCTCCCTGACTGATGTGCTTCTTTGTGGTTGTAGGCTTTCCAGCGACAGGTCCATGAGAGCCTGACCCAGCTGGAGCTGATCAACAAGCAGTACCGCCGCCTGGCCAGAGAGAACCGCACAGACGCGGCCGGCAGCCTCAAACAGATGGTTCACAAAGGCAACCAGAGATGGGACAACCTGCAGAAGCGCGTCACCTCCATCCTGCGCAGACTCAAGGTCCATGCTGCGCCTCCTCTGTAGCTTAGAGGCCAGGAGGACAGAGTGGGGCCATCTGAGTACAGTGTTAGGACATAATCTCAGTGACTTTGTAAGACTGGAATGACAAGACGGGTATCTAGCATATGATTCATTTGGTAAAACATTGCGGTGTTCTCGTTGCTCATTGAGGAAATGACTTCCCAAGAGGAGGCTGGAATTGGTGGTTCCATCTCAGCATGTGTCTGTGGCTTTTTCACTTGTGTTCTTTTCTCTCCAGCATTTCATTGGCCAGCGGGAGGAGTTTGAGACGGCACGGGACAGCATTCTGGTGTGGCTGACGGAGATGGATCTGCAGCTCACCAACATTGAGCACTTCTCTGAGTGTGACGTTCAAGCTAAAATAAAGCAGCTCAAGGTAATAGAATAATAGTGATTTTTTTTTTCAAGTTGGTATGCAGAGAGTCTGAAGAGGAAATGTTTTATAGATACTTTTGTGAAGAGCATACTAAAGAACTTTTTTAAAAATTTTATTTATTTTTTAATTGAAAGATAATTGCTTTACAGAATTCTGTTGTTTTATGCTAAGTATCAGCATGAATCAGCCATAGGTATACATATGTCCTCTGCCTCTTGAACCTTCCTTCCAGGTCCGTCCCCACCCCACCCCTCTAGGTTGCTACAGAGCCCCTGTTTCAGTTCCCTGAGTCATACAGCAAATTCCCATTGGCTATGTATTTTACATATGAGAATCTTTGCTTTTTAAAAACGTAGATCTTCTTGACTGAGAAGAAATTCAGAAAAAAGAAATATATTAGAAATGAAATAAAGAGCATTATCAGGAGATACAACTCCCCTTAACACATACACTTTAAGTATGAACTTGATTTGCAAGGCTGTCATTTTCGTTTTTGATGGTGGTTTTTTCTGATTGGTTTCAAGCACTTTCTGATAGCTTGACTCCTATGACCCAGACCAGTTCAACTTTCTTATACTGGAAATTCACTCCACACAGACTGCTTTCCTAGGTGCCAAATTAATGTTTAACTATATTTGGTATGTTTCATATATAATTCAAAACCTGCGGCTAGTTAAACATTTTACATCAGTTCAGTTCAGTCACTCAGTCGTGTCCGATTCTTTGCAACCCCATGGACTGAAGCACGGCAGGCTTCCCTGTCCATCACCAATCCCCAGAGCTTGCTCAAACTCATGTCCAATGATTCTGTGATGCCATCCAACCATCTCATCCTCTGTTGTTCCCTTCTCCTGCCTTCAATCTTTCCCAGCATCAGGGTCTTTTCAAAAGAGTCAGTTCTTCACAGCAAGTGGCCAAAGTATTGCAGTTTCAGCTTCAGCATCAGTCATTCCAGTGAATATTCAGGACTATCCTCCTTTAGGACTGACTGGTTGGATCTTCTTGCAGTCCAAAAGGGACTCTCAAGAGTCTTCGCCAACACCGCGGTTCAAAAGCATCAGTTCTTCGGTGCTCAGCTTTCTTTATAGTCCAACTCTCACATCCATACATGACTACTGGAAAAACCATAGCTTTGACTAGACAGACTTTTGTTGGCAAAGTAATGTCTCTGCTTTTTAATATGCTATCTAGGTTGGTCATAGCTATTCTTCCAAGGAACAAGCGTCTTTAATTTCATGGCTACATCACCATCTGCAGCAATTTTGGAGCCCAAGAAAATAAAGTCTGTCAGTGTTTCCATTATTTCCCCATCTATTTGCCATGAAGTGATAGAACTGCCCCCTTCCAACAACACAAGAGAAGACTCTACACATGGACATCACCAGATGGTCAACACCGAAATCAGACTGATTATATTTTTGCAGCCAAAGATGGAGAAGCTCTATACAGTCAGCAAAAACAAGATCGGGAGCTGACTGTGGCTCAGATCATGAACTCCTTATTACCAAATTCAGACTCAAATTGAAGAAAGTAGGGAAAACCGCTAGACCATTCAGGTATGGCCTAAATCAAATCCCTTATGATGATACAGTGGAAGTGAGAAATAGATTTAAGGGCCTAGATCTGATAGACAGAGTGCCTGATGAACTATGGATGAAAGTTCGTGACATTGTACTGGAGAAAGGGATCAAGACCATCCCCATGGAAAAGAAGTGTAAAAAAGCAAAATGGCTGTCTGAGGAGGCCTTACAAATAGCTGTGAAAAGAAGAGAGGCAAAAAGCAAAGGAGAAAAGGAAAGATACAAGCATCTGAATGCAGAGTTCCAAAGAATAGCAAGGAGAGATAAGAAAGCCTTCTTCAGCAATCAGTGCAAAGAAATAGAGGAAAACAACAGAATGGGAAAGACTAGAGATCTCTTCAAGAAAATTAGAGATGCCAAGGGAACATTTCATGCAAAGATGGGCTCGATAAAGGACAGAAATGGTCTGGACCTAACAGAAACAGAAGATATTAAGAAGAGGTGGGAAGAATACTAAGAAGAATTGTACAAAAAAGATCTTCATGACCCATATAATCATGATGGTGTGATCACTCACCTAGAGCCAGACATCTTGGAATGTGAAGTCAAGTGGGCCTTAGAAAGCATCACTATGAACAAAGCTAGTGGAGGTGATGGAATTCCAGTTGAGCTGTTTCAAATCCTGAAAGATGATGCTGTGAAAGTGCTGCACTCAATATGCCAGCAAATTTGGAAAACTCAGCAGTGGCCACAGGACTGGAAAAGGTCAGTTTTCATTCCAATCCCAAATAAAGGCAATGCCAAAGAATGCTCAAACTACCGCACAATTGCACTCATGTCACATGCTAGTAAAGTCATGCTCAAAATTCTCCAAGCCAGGCTTCAGCAATATGTGAACCGTGAACTTCCAGATGTTCAAGCTGGTTTTAGAAAAGGCAGAGGAACCAGAGATCAAGTTGTCAACATCCGCTGGATCATCAAAAAAGCAAGAGAGTTCCAAAAAAACATCTATTTCTGCTTTCTTGACTATGCCAAAGCCTTTGACTGTGTGGATCACAATAAACTGTGGAAAATTCTGAAAGAGATGGCAAGAAAATTCTGAAAGACCTGCCTCTTGAGAAACCTGTATGCAGGTCAGGAAGCAACAGTTAGACCTGGACATGGAACAGACTGGTTCCAAATAGGAAAAGGAGTACATCAAGGCTGTATATTGTCACCCTGCTTCTTTAACTTCTATGCAGAATACATCATGAGAAACGCTGGGCTGGAAGAAGCACAAGCTGGAATCAAGATTGCCAGGAGAAATATCAATAACCTCAGATATGCAGATGATACCACCCTTATGGCAGAAAGTGAAGAGGAACTAAAAAGCCTCTTGATGAAAGTGAAAGAGGAGAGTGAAAAAGTTTGCCTAAAACTCAACATTCAGAAAACGAAGATCATGGCATCTGGTCCCATCACTTCATGGGAAGTAGATGGGGAAACAGTGGAAACAGTGTCAGACTTTATTTTTTTGGGGTCCAAAATCACTCCAGATGGTGATTGCAGCCATGAAATTAAAAGACGCTCACTCCTGGAAGGAAAGTTATGACCAATCTAGATAGCATATTGAAAAGCAGAGACATTACTTTGCCAACAAAAGTCTGTCTAGTCAAGGCTATGGTTTTTCCAGTGGTCGTGTATGGATGAGAGTTGGACTGTGAAGAAAGCTGAGCAGCAAAGAATTGATGCTTTTGAACTGTGGAGCTGGAGAAGACTCTTGAGAGTCCCTTAGAATGCAAGGGGATCTAACCAGTCCATCCTAAAGGAGATCAGTCCTGGGTGTTTACTGGAAGGACTGATGCTGAAGCTGAAACTCCCAATACTTTGGCCACCTTATGCAAAGAGTTGACTCATTGGAAAAGCATCCCTGATGCTGGGAGGGATTGGGGGCAGGAGGAGAAGGGGACGACTGGATGGCATCACCGACTCAATGGACATGAGTTTGGGTAAATTCTAGGAGTTGGTGATGGACAGGGAGGCCTAGCGTGCTGTGATTCATGGGGTCACAAAGAGTCAGACATGACTGAGCTACTGAATTGAACTGATTGATAGGACCAGATGCCGTGATCTTAGTTTTTTGAATGTTGAATTTTAAGCCAGCTTTTCACTCTCCTCTTTCACTTTCACTAACCTGAAATATAAATAACACCTCAGATACACTGATGATACCACCCTTATGGCAGAAAGTGAAGAGGAACTAAAGAGCCTCTTGATGAAAGTGAAAAAAGAGAGTGAAGCATTTTACATGGGAAGGGATATATATTAGATATGAGGATTCCCTAAAAGGAAGATTGTTTAACATCTTGAATAATATGCAATGAAGCTTATGAAATTTTCAACCCAAAATAAGATAGGATAGGTACACTTTTTTTTTATAAGAATTGTCATGTTGCCTTGGAGAAGAAAATGGCAACCCACTCCAGTATTCTTTCCTGGAAAATCCCATGGACAGACGGGCCTTGTGGGCTCCAGTGCAGGAAGTCACAAGAGTCGGACAGGACTTAGCAACTAAACCACCACTCATGGTGCCTGTGACTTTAAAGTTGTCATAATAAAACAAGGAAGTTACCTTTAATCCTAGATTCTCAGCGTAAAAAAATCATAAAAATAGCCCCAGTAGTCTGACCAGCCTCTCCATCCTTCCCCTTCACCTCAACTCTCCCAAGTTGTTTCACGGACAAATACTTATTTAAAAGCTTCAGCAGGAAATTTCTACCAAGTGGTAGTTGAATCTTTTCTTTCTGGACTCTGGCAGGGTCATAGCACTTATAACCGCCCTCTTTCTCCCTTGGCAGTCTTTTTATTATTGGGCAATTTCAACTCTTCCAGAGTTTATTCTTGTGTTGAATTAAAATTTATCCCTTGAAACATGTTCCCTGTTCCCTGAAGCTTAACTGTTTTGAATCATACAGAATAAGTCTATGGAATCCAGAATTACCTGTTTTTCAAATAATTACAGTTTTTCCTACTTATGTCCTGAAAGATCAAATCCTCTGAGAAGAATTTGTGATATTGTGATTTGGATGGTTTTTCTTACTCATGTTTGAAATTTTAGAAAATCTAAAATTTAAATATTGAGTAGAATTCTTTAAAATGCTAAATTACTTTTGGTGGCTCTCTATTGCTTGCCATTACTTTTCATCAGGGACAACCCATGCTCTCAACTTTATGATGGGTTTGAATGTTTTTTCCTATGATTCTCTTACCCACGCTGTCCATGGTAGTAAATTTTATTAGGCAAAGGCGCCTCTCTGGTCATGGAATTCTAACAATTCCATTTCTGCTTCCTGTTCTTATTTCAAAATTTTATGTCTTACTTTAGAAAGTAATAGCCTCTTGGCTTGTCTTTGTTTATGGTAAACTTAATATCCCCTACATGGTTTTTCTTAATATGTATCTTAGAGTTACCTCATGTTTATGTAATGAAAAATTAACATGAGAGGTGTGCTCCCTAGGCCTTCCAGCAGGAAATCTCACTGAACCACAATAAGATTGAGCAGATAATCGCCCAAGGAGAACAGCTGATAGAAAAGAGTGAGCCCTTGGACGCGGCCGTCATTGAGGAAGAGCTGGACGAGCTCCGACGTTACTGTCAGGAGGTCTTCGGGCGCGTGGAAAGATATCATAAGAAGCTGATGCGCCTGCCCGTACGTGACACTGTTTTTTCATGGTCATGAAATCTAAAGAGAATTAGTAATGTGAGATCAAGGAGCATCGTTTAGCGGGTGCTGGACTCTAGAGCCAGAGTGCTTGGCTTCATATGGCTTGCCTTAGTTTCCTTCATGTGAACCTGGTTTGGTAACTGTACCTACCTCATAGAAAAGATTGCTTTGGGCCTGGAATGAGTTTATATGTATATGCATGTATATATATTTGTATGTATATACATACACATACATGCAAATAAAGAGCTTAGAAGAGTACTTGGCACATATCTTCCGTGGAAGATCAAGAAGCTTCTAGAGGAAACAAGGGGGTAAAGGTGAGCAGTGTTAAACAGTGGCTCAATTGATGTGGTTATTTAGCTGAATTTATTTTTCTTTTCCTTTTCCCTAATTGCTACCATAATCACAGCTCATTGTCAAGATGTTATTATTAGAATATTTGTCATCTTCTGTGATAAAGTGTATTTTCTATCTGGAATATAAGGTGTAAAAGGACCAGGGTTTTATGTAAAAGACTAGGGTTTTATCAGTGATTCCCTTTGGCTCCTGATCTGTGCCATTCAGTACTTACTGTGTTGCAGGTTAGGTACTAAGTTTTCTTTATTTACAGTACCCTATTTAATCTTCTGTCAAGTTTTTGATGTAGGTCTTAATATGATCTCCATTTTACCAGCGATAAAACTGAGAATTTACTAGATTCAGGTGTAAGGCATTTTGAAAAGTGCTCAGAAGATACTTATTTATTATTCGATGATAGGAAGTTTAAAATTAACCCTACCAAGACAGGGACGTGGTCCAGCCTGGCTTGGGTGCTGAATGTTGATGAGAGGCAGAGCACGGAGTGGGGAGGGGACCCGTTGGCCGCTGCGG
Organism: Redunca redunca; assembly: GCA_006410935.1. NCBI lineage: Eukaryota > Metazoa > Chordata > Mammalia > Artiodactyla > Bovidae > Redunca > Redunca redunca. The sequence goes on from SJYQ01007179.1 coordinate 654,070, forward strand.
TAACAGGGCTGTCTTGGCTGCGTTTCTAGCTCCCAGATGATGAGCACGACCTCTCTGACCGGGAGATGGAACTGGATGAGGCTGGAGCTCTGTCGGACCTCCACTGGCGGGACACCTCCACGGATGGCGTGCTCTCCCCGCAGCCTTCCTCCAACCCCTCCCTCTCACTCGCCCAGCCCCTCCGGAGCGAGAGGTCTGGGCGAGACACCCCTGCCAGCGTGGACTCCATCCCCCTGGAATGGGACCATGACTACGACCTCAGCCGTGACCTGGAGTCCGCCGTGTCCAGAACTCTGCCATCTGAGGACGAAGAGGGTCCAGAAGATAAAGATTTCTACCTCAGGGGAGCTGTTGGCTTATCAGGTAGGAAAGAACTCCTCCTATGTGTATGCTAGCTTGAAAGAAAATACGAAGGAATGGATACTGTCCTGAAAACCCATGGGCTAAGCAGAATTATCTTCCTTCTCCCATCAGGGGAACTCGTACTCAGTGGCATAATTGGATATTAACATGATTCACAAATGCAAAATTGAAATGACCACTGACTTATCCCACATATGCTTATATTCTTACCACATGACTGGCACTTTATAAGTACTGGAAATACACAGTTCCTTTTCTTTTCAAAGAGCTTACATTCTAGGGTGGTAGTGTGGTAGTGTGGAGATGGTTTAGTTGCTAAGTCATGTCCAGCTCTTTTTGATCCCATGGACTGGAGCCCACCAGACTCCTGTGTCCGTGGGATTCTCCAGGCAAGAATACTGGAGTGGGTTGCCATTTCCTACTCCAGGGGATCTTCCCAATCCAGGGGTCGAATCTGTATCCCCTGTATTGCAGGCAAATTCTTTACTTCTGAGCTAGCAAGGAAGCCCTGACACTCTCGGATGGAACACAGACAAATAAGAAATACCTGTGTGAAACGTTTGGCACTGGAGTAGCAGGGTACACACGGTGATGTGAAACAGAGCCCAGGGGTGGCTGAGCCAGAGTTTTGGAGAAAGGCTTTAGAGAAGAGACCTGTGCTGAGACCTGCAGGATGAATGGGAGTCAGTCAGGAGGGTGTGACAGTGTCCAGAGGAGAGGACAGCCATCGGCCTCAGCACTTTGGGTCACCTGGAGTTTGTCTAGGATGACAGGGCTGTAGCTGGAGACGTAGAGAGTGAACAAAGAGGAGATGGAAAGGCGAACCAGGGCCTGGTCATATAGCAACCTGTTTACCATGAAGAGCAGTTTTACCGTGAAGACCCTGGACTGTCACAGCAGGGCTCTAAAGAGGGAGCCAGTGGGATCTGATGTCTGTTTTCAAAGAACCTATCTCAACGATATCTAGAGAAGGGCACATTGAAAGAAAGGCCAGATGGAATCACTTTACAGTCCAGGACACAGATGTGGTGACGGCCTGAACTAAGGAAGCAGCGCTGGGAATAGATGAAAGAGCTGTGAGAAATCATGAGACGGCTCCTGCGTGACTGATGGCTGATTGGATTGCGGTTGAAGTGATTTTTCTGGTGTGAGCATCTTGGTGAAAGATGCAGGTGGTCCTAGGCCCTGAGGAGCCTGAGTAGGAGAGAAGGTTCTGGGTGGCTGTGGAGCCACAGGGGCAGAGCAGTGAGAGAGCGGGAGGCGGTGAGTTCCTCTGTGCACATCCTGAACTTGAGATGCTGAGGCCTATCCCACAGGAAAAAGCCAGCAGTGGATGGCTGCATGGGTCAGGAACCAGAAACGTAGATTAGATAGTTATCCACAGGTCAGTGGTCTGCAAGGAAAGGAAGGAGACCACACAGGAGGAGTGTACAAAGGGAAACAAGACATATGAAACCTCAGGAAGCACATGCAGTGAAGGGGTGGACAGAGGAAGAGGAGCATCTTAAGAAAGGTGAGTCGAAATAGAATAAATAGCCAAGGCCAATTGGTAGCCCTTATAAACGCACCTCACACATTCCCTAAAAGACAGTTTCTGCTTTTTCTTTGTGTGATGGTTCACATTTGGATTCCCAAGGGGCTGACACTGTACAAAAAGAAAATGATTTCTCTCATTTCTATGTTGTTTTTACAGTACAGCCTAATAGCTAAGCATTTTGCATCTAAAGCAGAAATACTCAATATGCAGTCCCTCAGCCACACGTGACGGCTGAGCACTGAAATGCGACTGTGCAGATGGGTATTTGCTGCGTCCAGTGCACTTACACAGATACACAGAGTTCAAAGACTCAGCACAGAGCAAGTGTGTCCAATATTAATAATAGTTATGTTGATTACATGGTATACTTTAGATTCATTGATTTAATAAAATTAAGTATTGAATTTATTTTCATCCCTTGACTTGTCACTGTGGCCCTTAGACTCTTTCAAACAATGTATGGTATTTCTGTTGGACAGCACCGCTCTAGAACCTGTATGGATTGCAATTCCAGATATGCCACTACTAGCTGTTGAAACTTGAATGAGTAACAATTCCCCTGGGCCTCAGCTTTTTTCATCAATAAAATGAGAATAACACTTCCACACACCCTGTCAGGTTTCTGTGAGGATAAACGAGTGCCCAGAACATCGCCTGGCTCATAAAACACTCTCCATCAATGAGAGCCTTTATTATGATTTATTTCAGGAACCCTTTGGTGGTCGGACTCAGACTTCTCTGTATGTTCAAGAATTATCGGCCCAGAATGATTAATTTCCTTTTCTCCCTCTAGGAAAGTTATTTGCTTGCCATCAGGGGATCCAGGTTTCCAGACCTTAGCTGCCAACTTAGACTGTGCTCTTTTTGCAGACGTAGTGATCCCTGAAAGTCCCGAGGCCTATGTTAAACTCACAGAAAGTGCAATCAGAAATTCCTCTGGTAGGCACCAAAGCCAAAGCAGACCTCCCCTGCTCACCTGTAACCAGCCTTCTCCTCTCCGAGCACCTTCACTCGCCCTCTCACAGCTCTGTGCAACAAGCATGTTAAGGCAGAACCTTCTTCTCTGACTGCCATCTCAGAAACAGAAACCCAAACCACTTGGTTGATCCACACCAAGAGTAAAACTTCAGTGAAAGTGAAAACGTTGGTTGCTCAGTCATGTCCCACTCTTTGTGTCCCCATGGCCTGTAGCCCGCCAGGCTCCTCTGTCCATGGAATTCTCCAGGCAAGAATACAGGAATGGGTAGCCATTCCCTCCTCCAGGGGATCTTCCCTGGGTCTTCCCAGGGATCAAACCTGGGTCTCCCACATTGCAGGCAGATTCGTTACTGCCTGAGCCACCAGGGAAGCCCATAGCTTCAGTAATCAAGTGCAGTTAAAAAAACCATTCAACTTGTGAAATGGTAGTCACTCTCAGTAAGTATGAACTACGATGCCCATTAACGGCAGAAAATAGGAGACGGAAACACTAGGCTTAGCATTGGTGCTCTAGCTCCCTGCTTGGTTATAACAGCTCTGACTTTATGACTTCAAGGAGGAATTGCAGACCCACCACTGGCTGGGGAGTCAGGGCTCAGGGATTCTGTCCCAAGTTCACTAGCTTATAGGTGGGACCCCAGGCCCATTGTATCTTCCTGATCTCTGGGGGCCCATAAAAAACAAAGGGTGAATCACGTATTCAGTTCCAAAAAATTAGGCCCTCGCTGTAGACAAACTGTAGTTCAGAGTCTGTGATCTGGAGGACAACGGAGAGAACAGGGTTGGACCCTGGTGACAGGATGTTGACTTGTGAGATTATTAGTTTACACTTACATTTCTGTAGAAAAGCAAAAGGATGGAAAATAAAGTCTCATTACTAAAATGGTGACTACCTGAGTGATTCCCAGTGAGAGACTTCTTCCAGGTGTATTTAGAGGGCCTTCTTTCCAGAAGAGAATTAATAAAGCTTACTAACATTTACTCGGCTTTCACCCTGGGCTATCTTCACTCTGATGATCATATTCTTGTTGAGTTCAAAGACTGTACTGCACACGCACACACAAATTTCCAAAACAACGTCACGTCTCTCAAAGAAGGTAAGCCAGGAGTTCTAAGCTCTGAGTGAGAGCACACCTGGATAGAAATGCTAAAATTTCGCTTTTTCCTGATTTTGTTTCAAGTTTCAGACAAAAGGAAGTCATTCCTAGCGTGGCTCCTCCACACATACCTTTTCTCAGCTCACGTGAAGTCTTGCCTTAAGTGGAGGATGCAGCCACCTGGGACTTCAGGGCACCATCTTCTACTGAGATGCAGAAAGGAAAATAAGATGGTGTGACTTTCTGTTTGATAAGTGACTGCAGAGCGAGCCTGAGACGTAACTGACTCCCAGTTATTGGCGAGCAGAAGGGACCACCTGCAGTTTTGAGAATGGCCCTCCCCAACTCACAGCGTGCAGATTTAAGAGGAAGCAGACTCACAGGCTGTGAGAACCTACTGTGTGGCCCCTGGGGCAGCACCCAGTCAGCTCGGACTCCTGGTCAAGCACATTCATCAGTCTAGTCGTTTGAACTCCTAACCCACCAGCATGTCAGTACTAAATGTGCCTTACGATCCCCCACATACCTGCCATCTCTCTGCTGCCCTGCCCGTAGAATTTCTTAACCATCTCCTCGAATATCAAGCTTATCGATATTCTCATGGTTGACGCTGCAGGGGACCCTGGTGCCTTGGAGTCACAGATCCGACAGCTGGGCAAAGCCTTGGATGACAGCCACTTTCAGATGCAGCAAACGGAGAATGTCATCCATAGCAAAACGCCCACAGGACCAGAGCTAGACTCCGGCTACAGAGGCTACGTGAGTATCCGCGCCCTTCTTGATCCTCACACACACCTGGTGATCACAGCTGTGTGACAAAGAACCATCTGTTTGTGGCATGAGGTCTGTGTCCACTCTCCACGTACCAAGCTGCCCTTGAACTCATAGGTGTGTGTGTGCAAAACAAAGCCCTATTAGCAGGTTACCTTTGGTGCAAAAGTGGTCTGTGCTCAGACCCCTGATCTACCTTAAGAACCAGCCTGTTCCTTTACACAGAGAACTGAAAGTGAAAGTGTTAGTCAGTCAGTCAGTCGTTTCAGACTCTTTTTCTTGACCCTGTGAACTGTAGCCCGCCAGGCTCCTCTGTCCATGGGATTCTCCAAGAATTCTGGAATGGGTAGCCATTCCCTTCTCCAGGGGATCTTCCTGATCCAGAGGATCGAATCCAGATCTCTTGTGAAATATTTTCACAGATTGCTTTGGCCCCGGAAGGTGATTAGGCATTCTTTCAAATTCAGTTAATGACTTTCTGACCAAGGTTATGCTCGGAGCAGCAGATTTCAGCTGATATATTGCTGACATGGAATGGGTTTAGTTCTTTTCCTGGGTGTCTTTTGAGTCACTTGATGATCCTGGGACTTTTTTATTCTCTTGTTTGTTCTCTCATTCTGGAGAAAACAATTCTGACTAACAAGATTTGGGAAGAAGATGGCAAGAGATTGTGTGTATTACCAGTTCCATTTTTGAAGCTTTTTATAAAGTATGTAATGGCTTTGCTCTGCTCAAGTTACTGACAGAATAACTTCCCAGAGAAATACTCAGAGAATTACCTGTTTTCTTATGCATAGTTAAGCAAGAAGATTTGAAAGTAAATCTCTTCAAGGCCTTCTGCCATGTGTTTTCACACCTAAAAGACTGCCGCGTAAAAGGAAAGAAAAATTAATTTCCCTAAGCCTAATGACAATTCACACATACTGCTTTTTTGAAACCAGGGGAGAGAACCTTTTATGTTGATGTTAACATCCTCACAGTCACAGAAGAGTAATTAATTAATCATGAGTTTACTTCCTGTTCAATTTGGCCTCTTATCCTGACTTCTATTATAGTGAAATCTCCTTTTAAAAACTATAATACAGTTTCACAGTGAGTGTGCTGAAATCAGAGATTATACTTCACATCAATCAAAAGCAATCAAAGTAACTTAATAGCAACACGATTTGGTAAAGGCTTTGAAAGAAAACGTTATGATCAGTGTAGCAGGCGTGCCTTGAAATGATTTGTTCCTTTAGTCCTTGCATACGTGCATGATATTAAATATGGAGTTGGAAGCTTTTCTTTTGATGTCAAAATTTATTCCCTTAGTATCCATTAAGCACTGCTTAGATTTTCTCATGAAACAGCTGGTGTTAATATTGTTTTATTCTTTTAAGCACTTTAATTACTTAATGCAAATAGATGCCCCTGTGAGATTTGTGGTAATATCACTGTTCCCACACTTCAGTTTAAGAAAAAGGGAGCAGCTTGCCAAAGACAATATGTTATATTGCCAGCTGGGGGCTCTGAGTGTTAAATCCCAGATCGATTTAGTCTGTTTTGATTCATAAATTTTAAAAGAAATTGGGAAGACTTCTGCAAAGCCATGTGCGCCAAGTATATCTTCAAGGCATTGTTTTGTGTAAATATGAACGTGTTGCATGTTTTAGAAGCATGGTTTTGAACTTGACTTCTCTGTTTCCAGCAGAGCAGCTTACTCTTTTTTTTTTTTTTGGCTGTGCGGGGTCTTCACTGCTGCACAGGCTTTTCTCTAGTTGTGGTGAACGGGGCTACTCTGCAGTTGGGGTGCAAGGGTTTCTCACTGCAGTGGCTTCTCTCGTGGAGTACAGACTCTAGAGCACGGGCTTCCTTGTGGTGCTCGAGGCTTAGTTGCTCCATAGCATGTGGGATCCTCCCAGACCAGAGATGAAACCCATGTCTCCTGAATTGGCAGGCAGATTCTTTACCACTGAGCCAGCTTACTCTTTACAGAGAGGTAGCACTTAGCCACTGTCCTTTTTGAGGAACTCCAAAGGTATTTTCCCCAGGATCTCTTGCACTCATGACAGCTTGAGAATTTTGTGACAAGGGAGCCTTTTTTCTGTGTCTAAACAGATGAAACTGCTGGGCGAATGCAGCGGCAGCATAGACTCAGTGAAAAGACTGGAACACAAGCTGACCGAGGAAGAGGACCATTTTCCTGGCTTTGTTAACTTGAATAGCACTGAAACCCAAACAGCTGGTGAGTGAGTTGTGCTCTATTCAGGACAGAGTGAAATAGAAGATCTCAAAACACTTTGATGCCTCCGAGTTCCACTGTGTTGCTTACCTCAATCTATACAATTCTGTCCTGAGAACTTTCCTCCAGGTTACAAGGATCTCTGGGGACAGAACAAGAAGGTGAAAAGTATCACAGTGGTTTTACCCCATGTCCCATTTATTTTGAAGCATCATCTTTGAATCACTAGTCAGGAATCTTCTATATACGTGCCCAATGCTCTCAGAGCTCTATTGCAGAAAGAAACCAAGAACTGAAAGTTATCTTCACCAACTTTATTATTGTTGTTGTTGTTGTTAATATTTCTGTATGTATTTATTTTGGCTGCCCCGGGTCTTAGTTGCAGCATGCAGGATCTAGTTCCCTGACCAGGAATCGAACTCAGGCCACCCTGCATTGGGAGCAGGGAGTCCTAGCCACTGGACCACCAGGGGAGTCCCGATGTTCACCCACTTTAATGCTATCCCTTCATAAATGTTTTTACAGTGTTAAATCTTATGTAGCTGATCTTTTCTTCCCCATCATTGTTAAAAATTCAGATAGGAAAAATACAGCCACTATACTGTTACAGCTGACAGCAATAGAAATGCCCAGTGGCGTTACTTTCTTTTCCGTTTTAGCGTTAGCTCCCATGTCGGTTTCAAGCATTTCCTAAACATTCCGCATGGAGGAAAACCCCTCAGTCTCATGCGTGTCCTGTCTTGCCAGGTGTGATTGACCGCTGGGAACTCATCCAGGCAGAGGCCTTGAGCAAAGAGCTGAGGATGAAACAGAAGCCCCAGAGGAGGCAGCAGCTGGACTCTGATCTGAACAGCGTCCTGACCTGGCTGCGGGAGACGGAGGGCGACCTGGAACAGCTTCAGCGCCTACAGCTCAGCACCGACATCCAGTCTATCGCGCTCCAAATCCAGAAGCTGAAGGTAGCTGCCCTCGGCCTTTCCCATGGCGCCAGACAGAAAGCGGCCCCGTGGAATGCCCGGTCAGATGAAAAACACCAGCCCTGGCAGTTACACACTCACATAGCAGTGGGCCAGTGGTTGGTGGAAATGGACACGAATGTTTCCCCAGCCATCCCGAGTCAGAGTGTTCCTAGGAAGGCTTGGAAGGGTTGAGAGCTGGATTTAATTGCAGAACCAGCCCCATAAAAATGTGTGTGTGTCTTAGTTGCTCAGTCACATCCAACTCTTTGAGACCCCATGACTGTAGCCCACAGGCTTCTCTGTCCGTGGAATTTTCCAGGAAAGAATACTGGAGTGGGTGGGTAGCCATTCCCTTCTCCAGGGGATTGTCCCGACCCAGGGATCCAATGAGTGTCTCCTGCATTGCAGGCGGATTCTTTACCATCTGAGCCACCAGGGAAGCCCCTCATGAAAATAATTATGATTTAATGAGCAGTTAAAATTGCATAAAACCTCCAGGTACCTCTGGGACCTAGTTCACCTCTTTTAAGGCAAGCACAGCTCTGGCCAGGGTCCTACAAGTCTGTCTAGAGCTGGAGAGGAAGCCTCTCCTAGATGGTATACATGTGAGTTTGTGGAGACCTAAGGAAGCCACTTGTCATCTTGGAATCAGAAGAACTTCTGAACTAGATCATGAGAGTGGCAGAAGCAATTTTCAGTGTAATGAATCCACCTAAACAAAACCTGTGGAGTAATCCTGCTAAAACACCTGACATTTCCATTTGATTTTGACCTTGTTGGGTGTAGTACAGAAGATAACCTTCTCTAACTCCCTCTTCTAGATCTTAAAAATCCTCCTCAGCCCAGCTATTGAGATGCATGTGTGGAGACTTTTGTAAGCATACTATGGATGGAGAGCTCAGTGTCTTCTTAATAGCTCTCTTGGTCCTGCCTTTTTGTTTGGAGAACGTCAAGCTGTGCTCTTCCTCAGATGTAGCTACTGGGCCCTCTAGACTCAAGGATTAAGCAAAGCACACTGCCTTTTGTGTCTCCCTGGTTTCTGTGTATGCTGGTGTTCTTTGGGGCTGATGTTTTTCTGCCTTGTTTTAGCTGTTATTCTGTTTTAAATTTTCAAACAGTGAAATGAGTCTTCCCGACCACTGCTCAGACTTCTTATAGAGTAGCCTCTGTACCAGCTCCATCAATTTCAAGATGAAGCATCAGATGGGAGATGCAATTTATATTCTCTGGATTACATTTTTTTTTTAAGAGTGCTTAAATTTCTTGAGTGTCTCTCCAGGAAAATGTAAGGCAGTGTTGCATTATAATCAGTTCCTTAAAAGGCTGATGAAGCAAACACTGGCCAGAATCTGAGGCCTAACTGAGATCAGAGTGGAAATACTGAGACCTTGAAAGTCACCCTATGTGATAAGAAAAAGCCACCCTCTTATGCATCCCTCCTCTGTCTTTCCTGTCTGTTTTCTGAGGATAAATATGTAGAATAACCTAGTACTTTCTACAATATTTGAGGATTTTTGTGCTGTTTCTGTGGTTGACTCTATATCATGGCATGTTAAGAATCCACTTAAAAGTGAAAATTAAGACAAGTTGGAAACATAACAAATGGTGAGAATTATATGAAAATGTAGCCTGAGTAGATGTGATCTATAGGGTCACTGACTACTTTGATCTGGGACATTTAAACAGTACCAAGATATTCAGTGATTAATATATAACCTTATACTCAAGTTCTTGAAATTTAGTTCTAGATTTTGGAGAAATACACACAGTAACACATCAGTCACCCATTTTGTTTTTGTTTTGTTTTTTGTGAAACCAAGCTAAATTTGTTAGCTGATGAAATACTATTTATTCTCTTTATCATCTCAAAAAATCTGGCCTGTGGCAAAGGCAGTGTTCTCAGGCTGTGGACCACTGACTGTCGGTGCCTGTGAAGTCAGAACAGCTGGAGGCCAGGGCGTAGGAATCTGCTTTCTTACCAAGTGGCGCATTTCATACCTACGCACACAACTTTGAGTAGCGTTGTTTTCAGCAGCTAAGTCATGTCTGCTTCTGCAAAGAAGCAGACCCCATGGACTGCAGCCCGCCAGGCTTCCCCGTCCTCACTATTTCCCAGAGTTTGCTCAAACTCATGTCCATTGAGTCTATGATGCCATCCAGCCATCTCATCTTCTGTCACCCTCTTCTCCTCCTGCCCTCAATCCTTCTCAGTCTTTCCAGTGAGTTGGCTCTTAGCATCAGGTGGCCAAAGTATTGGAGCTTCAACTTCAGCATCAGTCCTTTCAATGAATATTCAGGGTTGATTTCTTTTAGGATTAACTGGTTTGATCTCCTTGCAGTCCAAGGGACTCTCAAGAATCTCCTTCTCCAGCACCACAATTCAAATGCATCAGTCCTTTAGCACTCGGACTTTATAGTCCAACTCTCACATCCATACTGGACTACTGGAAAAACCACAGCTTTGACTATATGGACCTTTGTCGGCAAAGTGATATCTCTGCTTTTTAATATGTTGTCTAGATTTGCTATAGCTTTCCTTCCATGGAGCAAATGTCTTTTAATTTCATGGCTGCAGTCACTGTCCACAGTGATACTGGAGCCCAGTGAGTAGCATTAGTCTACTGAAATTGAATTTGTACGCTGAAATTAAGAGCACATTTCCTGCTGCTCGGAACTGTTGGACGATGCTGTGTTTGGTTTGTTTTGGTTGGTTTGTTGTTGGACTCCTATGATAGGGGCTGAGTTCATCGTACTCTTTAGTTCACTGCCCAAGATCATCTTTGCTTCCTGCAAAGTTCCTTATTTTATTTATGTATCCCTTTTCTCCCACTGTTTCTTAATCCCCATTCCTCAAACCCATAGCAACCATTCCAAAATTTTAATCTTCTTTTTTCACATGTATTCCTGAAAAATGTGGATTTGTGTGTGCACAATGTATTTTAAATTGTCTAAGTGCTGTTCTGTAACCTATAGCAGTCTATTTATGACTCTTTCACTTATAACTATATCTTCTTAAGACCCATTTATGTCAGTAAGTCTATATCTGATCCAATTCTTTTAGCTCCAGTGTGGTCCCCAGTGGTGTGTACCTTAGCCATTTTGCTAAGGCCAGTGTTAATTAATGGATCTTTTTAATTTAGGTGAAGCATTTCCAGAGGTCTGAGACTACATCTCTTTAATGTTTTTATTGCTGTTTTCCTTGTTTGATTGTTCTCCTTTCTCTTTGCAGGAGCTCCAGAAAGCTGTGGACCAGCGCAAAGCCATCATCCTCTCCATCCATCTGTGCAGCTCCGAGTTCACTCAGACAGGCCAGGAGGAGAGCCAGGATCTTCAGGATCGCTTGTCCCAGATGAACGGGCGGTGGGACCACGTGTGCTCCCTGCTGGAGGAGTGGCGGGGTCTTCTCCAGGATGCACTCATGCAATGCCAGGTCTGTGGAGCTTTGGACAGGCCACGTTCCAGAATCCAACATTTCCAGTATGGCTGAGTCTGTGACTCAATTTATCAAGATCACTAGAGGGATGCAGTTACTTCCCAAAGTCAGTATTCACGTGAGATAACTTTGTGCCGTTTTCATTTTACTGGAGACTGTGTCCATATGACCCAGAGGTGTAAAACCCCATCTCCTTTAGAATTTGCAAGAGACTATTCCCATCAATTTATCTGAGACTCACCATTCCTCCTTTGACTCATTCATTTATTCGTTCAACAGATATTTTCTGAGCACATTAGGAGACATCCAAGTGAGCATTACAAATATTTACCCATTCATTCAGACCACAGGTACTTGCCCAGTGTTTACAGACATGACAGACACTGCACTAAGCAGGCAGGATACAGCCCAGCCTTTGCTTTTGTTGGGGAAGATGGGACAACAAAAAAGCAAGTAAATGCTTATCCAAGCTACTTCCAGATGATGATAAGGGTAACCGAATGAAAGCACTTGGGAATGGTGAGAAGGGAAGTTGCATGAATGTTTGAGCTGACACCAGAAGGATGTTGCCATGAAGGAGGTCAAGCAAGTGGCAAGTCTCAGAAGCAGGAAAGGGCTTAGCATCTTCAAGGACAGAAGGAGGCCAGTGTGATCGGAGACAAATGGCCAAGAAAGATCCAGGAGGTGGTCAGAAGATAGATCATGCAGGGCTTTGTGGGCAGGGAGTTTGGGTCATAATCTGAGCAGGATGGGAAGCCTGTATTCCAGGACTGTAGGTGCCCCCGAAAGTGATGGCTGCTTGAAAGCAGGTACCCAAGCTGTGGTTTTCCCCATCTCTAGTTTAGCCTCTCCCACCATGGAGATCTTCCATAACCATACCTTGATTAAATGAACACATGGATGTGGAGAGAAGGGATTGAATTTAGGCCTTCAAAGATGGAAAGATTTGGGGGTATCCCTGGTGGTCCAGTGGCTAAGACTCCGTGCTCCCAGCCCAGGGATCCTGGGTTCAATCCCTAGTCAGTGAGCTAGATCTCATATGCCACAACTAAGACCCAGCACAGCCAAATAAATAAATATATATTTTTTAATGTTGGAAAAATTTGAATACAGGAGGAAGAGAAAGGAAGAGAGTTCTTGTCTCTAATCTGTGTTAGAGCCCTAGGAATTCAGTATTTGATGCCAGTTTTCCTTATGTCTAATTTTTCCCTAGAGTAATAAATTAGATGCTTTGTGGTAAGAACTTGAACTCAGATAATTACAACAACTTCAGTGCCTTGCTTAGAAAGGAGTTGTGTATAAGATCTGGAAACCAATGGTAGGAATTGTAATGCATGGATATTTAAGCTGTGAGAGAAAGAAGAATGTCTCATTCAAGATGATTTTATGCTCCATATTTTATTTTTTCCATAGGATTTTCATGAAATGAGTCACAGTTTGCTTCTTATGCTGGAGAACATTGACAGAAGGAAAAATGAAATTGTCCCCATTGATTCCAACCTTGATGCAGAAATACTTCAGGACCATCACAAACAGCTTAAGGTAAGATATGTGGACTTGGACGGCCTCTGCTTATGTTGTAGGTGGTTCTACTTATTTACCTTTTATGTTGTAGTCTCCTAGTCTTTCTGTACCCCTCATGATTTCTCATCTCTGTGAAGCAAGCACGTGCATAGAAGATGGCATATGCTGGCTTTAGAATCTTGTTCTAAAGCCATTGCTCATCTAAAAATCTGTCTTCATCTTTTTTTTTTTTTAGCTAATTTTGTAATAGACTTTTGTAAAAAGGTTTTTTTCTGAGACATCTTTTTAAAGTCTTAATTGAATTTGTTACAATCTTGCTTCTGTTTAATGTTTTTGGTTTTTTGGCCACGAGGCATGTGGAATCTTAGCTCCCTGACCAGGAATCAAACCCACATCCCCTGCATTGGAAGCAAAGTCTTAACTGCTGTACCACCAGGAAAGTCCTCAGATGGTCTTCATCTTAATTAGCCTGTTTTTATCAAGACAGCTCTATGCTTATTTTCAATTTATTTCTAATTTAAACTTTATATATTGAATCTATGTCCCAAGACTATTTCGGATAACTGATAATAAAAGGACATTAAATCTATTAAAATAGAGACCATTAAGGATTCTTAAGAAGAATTAAGTGTGTAGATTCAACCTTAGCATCAAGTTTTCTGAAATTTAAGACAAGGGAAACATGGTAAATTAAACGATTTTCATTACCTGACGGAAAGGAAATATACTTGTTCTCAAAGAACAGGAAACGTTTTCTAGTACTAAATTCAAAAGGATATTTGCAAGACTTGCGTGTAGATTCTTATGCAAAGAACTTCGGACAATATAATGTGCCATATACTTAAGTGATTTTATGGAAGATAAGGAAGCATATTTGAGTTCCATTAGGAGAAAACAACCTTCACTTTGTCACTTTCTGTATTTTTAAAATGTTATTTCTTAACATTTAACACTCACAGTGACCTAACCAACAGAACTGGCAGCTTTTAGTTCAGTACTAGAAAGGTCTTAGAAACCCAGAGGAAATAGCTATGCAGCTACAGTTTTATCAGACTTTTGACCTCAGACATTAAGTTGTGAGTGATGAATCACCCATATAACTTTTTAAAAATCTCAAATAGATATCAGAGTATACCTCAACCAAGCTGTTTTTCTGCATTTATATGTTAGTTTTACCTTTCTTTTTAAATGACTATTTTATGTCTCATTTGCATAATACTTTATGTTTTAAATAATTTGACATACATTCACCAAGATGCACCTTCCATTAATACTGTGGACCAGGCAGGAATTAATATCACCATTTTACCTAAAGGAAATCAATGCTGAATACTCACTGGAAGGACTGATGATGAAGCTGAAGCTCAAATATTTTGGCCACCTGATTTGAAGAGCCAACTGATTGGAAAAGAGACTGACGCTAGGAAAGATTGAGGGCAGGAGGAGAAGGAGGTGGCAGAAGATGAGACAGATAGCATCACAGACTCAATAGACATGCATTTGAACAAACTCCAGGAGACAGTGAAGGACAGGGGAGCCTGGCATGTTGCAGTCCGTGGATCACAAAGAGTTGGACTTAGTGACTGAAAAACAACCACCACCAAATGAGAAAACAGATCAGAAAGGTTCAAGGATTTTATAGGATGCTTTTTGGGAGAGGTAGGATTAGAACATAGGTCCCTGATTCCCAAAGGCCATGGCTGCTATATCCTTCCTTGTGTGATGCTTGGGTATAATTGTCCACTGAGTTAAAGTGATGTCATCCTGCACATGGGGGCTTTCTCCAAGTATCAGAAATTCTTAGAAAAATATTTTTTATTATATTCTTAGCAAATAAGGCATGAGCTGTTGGAATCTCAACTCAAAGTGGCCTCACTGCAAGACATGTCTTGCCAACTGTTGGTGAATGCTGAAGGCACAGACTGTTTAGAAGCCAAAGAAAAAGTCCACGTGATTGGGAATCGACTCAAACTTCTCTTGAAGGAGGTCAGTCGTCATATCAAGGAGCTGGAGAAGTTATTAGACATGTCAAGCAGTCAGCAGGTAAGCTCTCAACAGACATCATTGTGTCGAATTTCCTGCAGGAGACCAAACAAGCACCATCTTTATCCATTTCAGAAAGACTCTGAATGGAGTACTTGTCAGAATAGAGTGTCTTTTCTTTCAATCACTGCTCTTACAAATCTGTCTCAAAATAAAAAAGCGACTCGAAAACTTTCGTTAACAGGACACTACTTTTGATTCTGTTACATCCAAAAATCCTCTTGTAACTGTTACTGCTGACCCTGTTAGCACCACTATTATGGCATATTATTTTACCCAGTTTATTTAAGAATGCATGTGCTTTCAGTAACACAGCGAGAGGAGGTCACAAGCAACTGGCGCACATGAGTTTCATATTCAGATCTTAGAAGGCATGAATTCGCCTGACATAGATGGCAGTTAAGTCATAAGAAGTGTTCTCTACTAGCTTTTATTTATCTGTTTACTTGTTTGTTTATTTATTGGTGAATCTACTGCATCGTAGTAATATTGTTGGTTTTAAGAAATGCTTTTGCAGGTAAGACTTCAGACATTCACTTGTGAAATCCTGTCATGAACACACAAACACGCTGCAGGCAAAAGAACTATCTACTCCCAGTAACAGCAGGGGCCAGAAACAGTACAGTTTCTCCGATGCTAAAAGGGGTGGCTCCCGGATGACCGATGTGCTGTCTCTCCAGCCTGATCACCCTGCAGCTCTAAGGCAGATTCCATCACCCACTCCACGTCAGTCCATTCCCGTCACTGAGAAATAATAAAGCTTCAGTTCAGTTCAGTTCAGTCGCTCAGTTGTGTTCAACTCTTTGCGACCCCATGAATTGCAGCACGCCAGGCCTCCCTGTCTATCACCAACTCCCAGAATTTACCCAAACTCATGTCCACTGAGTCGGTGATGCCATCCAGCCATCTCATCCTCTGTCTTCCCCTTCTCCTCCTGCCCCCAATCCCTCACAGCATCAGGGTCTTTTCCACTGAGTCAACTCTTCACATGAGGTGGCCAAAAGTATTGGAGTTTCAGCTTCAGCATCATTCCTTCCAGTAAACACCAGGACTGATCTCCTTTAAGATGGATTGGTTGGATCTCCTTGCAGTCCAAGGGACTCTCAAGAGTCTTCTCCAACACCACAGCTCAAAAGCATTAATTCTTCAGCGCTCAGCTTTCTTTATAGTCCAACTCTCACATCCATACATGACCACTGGAAAAACCATAGCCTTGACTAGATGGACCTTTGTTGGCAAAGTAATATCTCTGCTTTTCAATATGCTATCTAGGTTGGTCATAACTTTCCTTCCAAGGAGGAAGCGTCTTTTAATTTCATGGCTGCAATCACCATCTGTAGTGATTTTTGAGCCCCCCAAAATAAAGTCTGACACTGTTTCCCTATCTATTTCCCAATGAAATGATGGGACCAGATGCCATGACCTTCGTTTTCTGAATGTTGAGCTAAGCCAACTTTTTCCCTCTCTTCTTTCACTTTCATCAAGAGGCTTTTTAGCTCCTCTTCACTTTCTACCATAAGTGTGGTGTCACCTGCATATCTGAGGTTACTGATATTTCTCCAGGCAATCTTGATTCCAGCTTGTGCTTCTTCCAACCCAGCGTTTCTCATGATGTACTCTGCATAGAAGTTAAATAAGCAGGGTGACAATATACAGCCTTGACGTACTCCTTTTCCTATTTGGAACCAGTCTGTTGTTCCATGTCCAGTTCTAACTGTTGCTTCCTGACCTGCATATAGGTTTCTCAAGAGGCAGGTCAGATGGTCTGGTATTCCCATCTCTTTTAGAATTTTCCACAGTTTATTGTGATCCACACAGTCAAAGGCTTTGGCATAGTCAATAAAGCAGAAATAGATGTTTTTCTGGAACTCTCTTGCTTTTTCGATGATCCAGCGGATGTTGGCAACCTGATCTCTGGTTCCTCTGTCTTTTCTAAAACCAGCTTGAACATCTGGAAGTTCACGGTTCAAGTATTGCTGAAGCCTGGCTTGGAGAATTTTGAGCATGACTTTACTAGCGTGTGAGATGACAAAGCTTCAAGTGACCCAGTAATGACAGAGCTATTAAATACCTAGCTATTAAAACATAGCTATTAAATAAAGAAATACCTCTATTTTCCGGAAGGCCCAAACTCACAACCAGGAAAGCCCAACACACTAGAAGAATTAGGTTCTGTTTTTACTGCAACTGTCCGATTCTATTTTTCGTTTGTTTTTTAAACTGGAGTATAGTTGCTTTACAGTGTTGTTAGTTTCTGCTGTTCGACCAAGTGAATCAGCTGTTTGCATGCATGCATCCCCTCATTCGTGGACCCCCTCCCACTCTCCACCCCCTCCCACTCCTCTAGGTCACCACAGAGCCCTGAGCTGAGCTCCCTGTGCGATAAGGCAGAGTCCCACTAGCTATCTGTCTTACACATGTATTTATGTCAATCCTAATCTCGCAGTTCATCCGGTGTGCCCCCCACTCCCTGCATGTCCACACATGTCTTCTCTACATCTGCGTTTCTATTCCTCCCCTTCTCTTTTTCCCAAAGATGGGGATGGGGTGGGACATAACTTTGCAGATCGCAAAGCCGTCATGGCTCCGGGACGTGGCATCCTTAAGAGCATCTGTTTCTCACGTAGGATCTGTCTTCCTGGTCTTCTGCTGATGAACTGGACACCTCGGGATCTGTGAGTCCTACCTCGGGAAGAAGTACCCCAAACAGACAGAAAATGGTAACTTCCCGAGGGTTACTTTCAGTTGGCCCAAGGGAGGGAACGGGGGCGCGGCGGCCTTTGTACGCGACGCAGGGTCCAAGGGCTCTCCCCTTGCAGAGCAGGGGTCCCCAGGCAGCGTGGGCTTGTCACTCGGTGACACGGAAGAGCTCCGTTTCCTCAGTCCTGCCTTGAACCCTCTCCGCAAGCACTCAGGAGCGAAAAGAGCAGTTCTGTTTTTCAGAAGAGTCAGGGTTCAACGTTCCGGTTCATAAGCAGGGAGACAAATTATTTTTCTTGCTTCAAGGGCCATTTCTTGTCCCTTTGGCGGCCCCTCCCTTCAAACCACCGCCGCCTTAGTCCACCTCAGAAAGGTAGGCTCCACGTAAAGGGACGCCTCAGGCAGCGGTGGACAAAACCGCGCATCTCGCGAGACCAGCGAGTTTGTAAGACCGACGGGGCTTCTGCTGACTCTCAAGCAGAGAAGCTCCTGAAGGTGGTCTTGAAGGTTCGCTGCAATTGCGTTGCCCCCAGAGTGGCAGCAGCTCAAGATAACTCACGCACAAGGCCTGTTATGGGGCTGTCTCCCTGGCACACAATGAGGAAGAAAAGACCAGTTTTGGCCCCTGCTACCCTCTCTACCTTGATTTCTCTGCGTAATTAGAGGCTCGTTTTTCGTTTTTGTTTTTGTTTTTTGTTTTGGTCTGGCTTTATGATTATATTCATTTTGATTATCATTCCATTTCTTTACTTTTTAGAAATATTGATTTCATTTGTATTTTTTTGTTATAAATACTTAAATTCTATGCTGATAAATGTTATCTTTTTAGAATTTTTTTTTTTTTTTACTACATTCACTAGTTTCCTATAGATCCTAGTTTAAGAATGTGAAGGAATACTGGCTTTTCAAGTCAAATTTTAGCCTTTATTTGAGTATTTAACTTACTGAGTCTTCATCACTATACACAGAACAATCTCACTTTGTCATTATTTTTGGCCTACCTTCCAAGAATTATAATATTTTTGCAGCGCAGTGGAAGATGAAAAACTATGTAAAGTAAATTTGAAATCCGTAACGTAACATATTGCAGTTTGTGTTCATTGTAATTAAATATGCAGAGGCCTTTGGGTGGTGTAGTCGTTTATGTTTTTACCACAAAAGGGGGGAAATGTCCCTCTGTGTTGTGCATGCCCAAACCACCATCCATGTTTCTTCAGTGATGAATAATAGAGATCTTCATTGATTTTGTTTCTTCAACCAAAGAAAAGCCAGTTTCCTTGATTCATGGGTACTGATCATTTCATTTGATTTATATTTCCTTTGCTGCACTTTTAGTTTGATTTTCATCAGTAGCTCGTCTTTATTTGCCTGGACTGAACATTCTTCTTTCTTTACCCCTGTTCATTGCAAACAGCCACGAGGCAAATGTAGTCTCTCACAGCCTGGACCCTCTGTCAACAGTCCACATAGCAGGTACCTTATTCTCCTGGTTTCCACACTGTTCTAGAACTCCAAGAGGATGATGGAAATTGTCCATGATTTAGTCAGACCTATATTTGGTCTGCCTCAGGGTAGTTGAGAAACTACTCTTTTCAGTCCACACCCTTTCCTAATAAACTGAGAGAGAATTTTCTAAGTGGAAAGTACAAGAAAATCTCAGAACATAAAATATTTGGACCCCACCAAAATTTTGTTTAACTGTACATAGGCCATCCAGTACTTTTCATCCGATGGTATTTATTCAGTGTCCTTGTAAAGATTCGACGTCACTGATGGCACCGTGCCATTTGATTCATGGCAGAATTTTATCATCCTCTTTATTTCTAGATTTTACAATAAGATAGGTGATAGATCAATGAATTATTTTACCATCCCCAGAACCCACAAATCTGAATAAAATCTACTAACACCCCCAGCTTTTTATTTTATTTTTGTGTTTTATCCAGATGGTGGGTTTTGGAGTCTCAACATGGCAAGTCCTAATCTGCTATCACTTAAAATTTATAAGCACCTTCTCTCTTCTGCTTCTCCTAAAACTCCTCTTCAGCCAGCACACACACTTACCTTCCTGACACTCGGCCAGCTCTTTCCCCCTGGAAACAAGAGCAGTCTCTCCCCGGCCCGGGGCCCTCCAGATAGCCTCCTCACCGCTGCCGCTCTGCTTTATGCCTGGCTTCCGACAGTCCCTGTCTGCAGTTAGTGATGCTTTGCCTTCTTCGTTGTCGGTGTGATATCTGTGCCCCTGGCCCTTTCCCTAATCAGTTCACATTTCCCCAGAAGACTTTTTGAAAATGAAAATACTGTCCTTGGAAGCTGGCTCTTCATTCCAGTCGCCAGAAGTTCACTTTTAAAAGTGGTTTGTCTCACCACTGAGCTGAAATCTCAGTTCCTGGAAGGAGGGTGGGGAACGAGGAAGTGCAAACAGGCCCTGAGTCAGAGTGTTAGCTTTCCAGCTGTGTGCTAAAGGGACCAGCCTTTGCTTCTGGTCGTTTCCACTCAGCTGTGTAGTACAGAACAGATCATGATCTGCTTTCTGGTTTTAAGCTTCCCTTCACTATGTTTTGCTTTTTTTTTTTCTTTCCCTTTGGTTTGGTTTGATGACAGTTTTGTGGGGCTTTTTCTGAGGGGGTGGTCTGTAACAAAATATCAATAATAAAACATGAATGGAGAAAAACTCCTGGGGATTTTTGAAGATCACGATGGGCTTCTCCAGGTGCACTGATGTTTTCTTAGCCCCTTGTAAAAAGAGACATCATGTACTGTAGAGAGATCACTGTTTCATAAAGTCCATCTTCTCGCCACAAATTACTGATGTGTCATGAACAGAGACGGGGCATCCTGTCCCCGCAGCGTTCCTTTAAGGATACCAGAGATCGACTCTGTAGTTGACATAAATGATGGTGATGAGAAGGGGGAAAGCTCTTATGTTATTAATAGTATCCATACTGGTAGCAACCGCCCTTTGGTTCCCAATTTCCCCTGTTCTTTCAGACGGCCACCCGGCCTTATGAAATATCAAAGGCCTCGTTTCTCAGGGCAGCAAGGGCTTTGACACGTCTCCTAATGGGGCTTTGCGGCTAGGACAGCCGCGTTCTCCCTGTGACATCCACAAGGTGCCTTCAGCTCCGCTCTGTCCAGCACTGTTTATTAACATCTTTCTGAGTACACAGCACAGTGTCCACTTTGCTGCTTACAGGACCTGAAATACAAATGACCCTCACCTGAACGGCGAACGTCAGCAAACACCTTGGCAGGCGGATTGTGGTTGAACATTCTTGGATCCTTAACTCCTTGGCACCTCTCTTTGGGGTGCACCCACGTGGACAATAACATGGAGAGTCTGCTGGGAAAGAATTAACTTCTCTCACAATCCAGGCTGTCACGGTGTTCCTTTACATTGGACTGGAGATTACCTCGCGTTTGATCTTGCACTGGTCCAGCAAACTTGGAAGATTATTGCCAAAGCACAAACAGTTTAGAACGTTGACCCCAGCCATCTGTGATGGGAAATTTTTAGGCATGTATTCTTTCTGAGAGCAAAGAGGCTGACTTGAAAGAAGCTGGGTATTTGTTTGAAGGAGGGTTCTTATATTCTTTTTGTGGTTTAAAGTCAGATATTAAGAATATCAGTTGTTTGCCTCCTGTATATTTCAGATTGATTCTAGAGCCATTGTTCTCTCTTCTCTTACGTGTTATTCTAGGACTAACAATGGATTGATACCAGTGTTTACCATACACCTACTATGTTTAGGCCCAGGACCCACAAAATTAATACAATATGGTTCCTGTCATAAAAGAATAGCGATATGTCAGAATCTAGGGATCCCCTAAATCAAGACTCTTTAATATTCAAAACATTTGAAAAACATTTGAAAGCATACATTCCTAATAACTATTCACAATTTTTGAGATTAAACATACTTAAGATGCATGGCTTTTTGAAGCCATGTTTATGATGGCCCAGCTGACCCTTTTTCTCCAGTTTTGATATGAAATTATCTAACCTGAGAGCCAATAACTGCTCAAAATTCTACCATAGGTTAGTTGAAGTTCACACATGGGAAGATTTTACTCCAATTTCCTGCAAGGCAAAGGAACAACTCCTCCATAGTCTGCATAGAGGGAAATGATGACTTCATTCCAAAGCTGAGAATTGTAACATGTAAATCTTCCCTGGGCGTCTTTAGTCTTTGGCACCTTCTGCACAAAGAGCTGAGACAGAATAAGGAGCGAATGACTGGCTGAAACACTGAAATGGGGAAAAAGGACCTCATTTTAAAATGTGTTCAAGGGAGCATTTAAGCAGGCACAGTGGGGTTTTCACACGTACATGAGGGCCTCACTGTAAACACTGTTCAATTTCTTGTGGAATTTTTTTTCCAGGTCTTTTCTGTCCTGCCCTGGGGATTTATTTATTCAAAGCTCTCAAAGGCCTCAGCCTAAAACAACCTTGCCCCCAAGGCAGGCTGGACACCCTGGCATAGGACAGTGAGTTATAGGGGCAGGCTCCACTATGCTTCTTTCATATTTTGAGGTCTCCATTCCCAGTGTTTCCCAGGAACAAGTAAGACACTTCAGAAAAATACATCACCTCTTTGAAAGTACTGCTATAAATCAGGACTCTTTCCCTGGAAGAAAAGGCTGAATCTAGCAATATCCCTAAGGATGTGAGTCAGCACACCCTTGCTTTAATCAGACAGATAAGAATGATAAGTTGCTGACATTTACTTAGCATTTAGTGTATTCTAAGGACCATGCTAAGCGTTATATATCTGTTATTTCATTTCCTTATTTAATCCTCCCAACATGTTCATTCCCAATTTTATAGACAAGGATATCAGGAAACAGAGGCATGAAGATGTAGCATTTGAAACCAGGTCTCTCTTACTCTGAATGCTAGCTTGTTAACCACTCCACCCAACTGCAGGCTCTTAATGGGTGTGTGTGTGGGGGTGTGTGTGCGCACGTGCATATGTGCTCAGTCACTAAGCCATGTCCGACTCCTTGCAACCCCATGGCCTCTATAGCCCGCCAGGCTCCTCTGTCCATGGGATTTCCCAGACAAGAATACCTGAGTGGGTTGCCCTTTCCTTCTCTAAGGGATCTTCCCGATTCAGGGATTGAACCCGCTTCTCCTGCGTTGGCAGGCGATTCTTTACCAATGTGCCACCACCTGAGAGGGTTACTCGAAACGACAGCTCCATGGCTGGGGCTACCGTGGGCTGCCTGAGATAGCTTTGGACCAGCCAGGATATTCATTTGGGAATAAGGGGAGATGCACCCTAACTTGATTCTGAAAATTGGTCTTCTGAACCACATACCCAGGGAGTAAAGATCACTCGCACAAGAACAGACAAGATCATGGACAACCTGATATTTCCTCACAAAATTATCTATTCCTCTGCTGCCAGTGTTTGCTCACAAGTTACAAAATGAGTTGAAAGTGTCTTTTCATTTGTGTTTCAGTGACATATGCACAGAATTAGCTCATTTTGTTTCCTTGGTGGCACAAAATTTTTGAGATGAGTTGCACTCCACGTGCACACTCACTCCTTAGGCTTCTCACAGCCCGTCTGAGACTGTCTTTGCTGTGGTGTGTTCATAGGTATGGGCTTCCCTGGTGTCTCAGCTAGTAAAAAATCTGCCTGCAATGCAGGAGACCTGGGTTCGATTCCTGGGTTGGGAGAATCCCCTGGAGAAGGGGACAGCTACCCACTCCAGTATTCTGGCCTGGAGAATTCCATGGCCAGAATTCCCACAACTACACATATTTTGGGAAAGAGATGAAACAACGTCTAGGCAGTTTTTTTACCCTCAAATTTGAATGAGTGAGGGGAGTGAGAAAAATTATAAAATAAATGTTTACTTGTAGAGAATAAGCATGTTTTTGCAGGACAAGGTTACCCAAAATATCTCCATTCATTAAGTTCCTTAAGCAAGCTTACACATTTAGTTTTTCCTCTGTCAACACAGCCTCCACCACATCTGTTTGTAGAGTAAGGCCCTTGGAAAGGGATGAGTGAGAGCTCTTTGTTCTTCTTCCTGTCAGATTCCCCAAGACTCTTGAAACTTAATTGAATTTAGATTAATAGATTAAATATTAAAAGCACTCACTTACTTGGTATCATTAACCTGCTAGTATTAATACTAGAAGGGACAGGTTCATCCTAAGGAGAGAGAACTTTGGGACTGTTGAAACCTTAGTAATTGCCCCACGCGGATAGCATTGTTTTCAGTAGACCAACTGGACATTTCCAAGAGCAGTCAACTGCATGGAAAATCACTAAGCACTGTGTGTTCTCTTTGTCCCCATCTTATCCCATTATTTCTACCCAGGTTGGCATTCTTCAACATTAGAAAGCTTGCACTAATAAAATGTTAATACAGAATGCTCTGATGCTGTTAAATGTGCCATGTCCTTCAGTAGACTCTACAGCATCTGAGCCTGTCATCCAAAGATGGTGACCTTGTCTTGCTTTTCTCAGGAGTGGACTAGTCAATGTGTAGCCCTTGTTTTGATCTCTATCTTTGGCTTAATTGTTCAAAGAAGCTAATAATTGACAAACAGGCTGTTCAGCTCTGTCAGTCAGATTCTTAATGATATGCACGAATCTGCCCATCAGTAATGTCCTGAAGTGTCTCCTAAAGAAAAAAGTCAGTTTGCAATCTCCCTCATTTTATTTAGATACTGAATACTAAGGAAACGTGGAGCTCTCTTTTGTGTTTTAAATCATCAGACAGCTGACAGGTGGGGAGTGGGTTCACCAGGGCCTGTTTTCAGACCATTCAGTCTGGAGCTCATGGGTGACTGTCTCATACTTCTCCAGACACTTTAAACCACTGAATTCACAAACTGTCAGAACCAAGAAGTTTTTAGGAGATTAATGCATTCTCATCTTTGCAAATGAGAAAACTGAAGGCCAGAGAGATTAAATTACTTGCCCACAGTTGTACAGCTGCCTCAAAATAGAATGTCCCTGTGTCCATGTACTGACTTGATGGTCTCTGTAAAGCTGTGAGGCTTTATGATTAAAAGCATTTATTCTAGACATGAGGAGACCACTCACCTCCAAGTATTTTAAGATATTGCCTTCTTTGCCTCTACATGGGAGATACCCGGGACGTAAATATGACCTGGATGGCCTTCATTCATGCCACCAAACAGCAAAACAAACATTACAGAGACATGCTGCTGGAGCTCTTCCTTTTTTATTTTTTTTTTACTTTTTGGCTGCACCTTGAGGCATGTGGAACCTTAGTTCCCTGACCAGTGATCGAACCTGCATCCCCTGCATTGGAAGGCAGAGTCTTAACCACTGGATCACCAGGGAAGTCCATACAGCTCCTCCTCTAACTGTCCACTGGGGCAAGTGATTTACTCTATTTATAAAGCCTAAGTTCTAAAAGTTAGAATACCAAAGTTGAAATTTTCATTCTATGCCACGCTAGCTGTGTAACCTCGAGTGGGATGCCTAACTTCTCTGTGCCTCCTTTACGTCGGCTATAAAATGAAGGCGGAACAGGGACACCGAGGACTGCTATGGGGATGAAGTGAGAGACAAATGCTTCTGTTATCCAGCAGTTAGAAGAGTAAATGTGAACTTTTGTTAGTTATTTATCTACAAAATCAGAAGATGGATTAGCCACTCTAAGGCTTTATCTCAGGACAAATATTTTACAGTTAGGTAGCTAGAGAAAGTTCTATTTAATAGCTATGTGACAGACTTCTTTTATGCCCTGGATCAGGAAGATCCCCTGGAGAAGATAATGGCAAGCCAGTCCAGTGTTCTTGTGCCTGGGAAATACCATGGACAGAGAAGGCTGGTGGGCTACAGTCTATGGGGTCACAAAGAGCCAGAGGTGACTGCGCACGCACGCACACAGCATATCTTCACAAAACAGTGTTTCTGAGCATTGGTCCTAGCAGAGGGCAGTTAATCAATTTGACCACTAGATGGTGATTGAACTCTTGTGGCCTCCCAGTTGGTAACCTCTTTACATTCACCAATTACTAGAAGACATAAAGTATATAAAACATGGAGCTTGCAAGTTGGAAGCCTGTCTAGTCTAATTTGAAGGATTTGAAGAAGAGGTTGTAGCATAGAGGTGAAGTCAGTTGTTCAAGGTTTGTAGACCGGAAAAGAACACAGTCCCAATTTAGGCCAGGGGTCTATTTTTTTCAATCACGCTCTGAGAGCTGCAATAGAAACCTGGTATAGTACACGGCTGCTCAGAGCTTCTACAGGGCTGGTCTAGACTGTTTGTTTCACGTGAATTTAATGAAAGAGTTTTGAGTAGTCCCTCTGTTCCCTTTTAAGGGGATTACTCCTGTTTTTTATCTTAATATTTTCTTTGGTGCCACTCCTTACTGATACTGGTGTAATCTGGCTTCCAAAATTAATGGCTAATAAGGTAACTCTGATAGCTCAGTTGGTATAAAGAATCCTCCTGAGATGCAGAAGACCCCGGTTCAATTCCTGGGTGGGGAAGATCCGCTGGAGAAAGGATAGGCTACCCACTCCAGTATTCTTGGGCTTCCCTTGTGGTTCAGCTGGCAAAGAATCTGCCTGCAATGAGGGAGAGCTGGGTTTGATCCCTGGGTTGGGTAGGTCTCCTGGAGAAGGGAAAGGTTATCCACTCCAGTATTCTGGCCTGGAGAATTCCATGGACTGTATAATCCCTGGGGTCTCAAAGAGTCAGACATGACTGAGCGGCTTTCACTTTTCTTTTCAAGGTAGCTGGAGAGTGTTTTCTCCTGAGATAAGCAGAGTAACCAGTACAGTGTTCATACCTGTATGCCTCTCCTGTGGCCTCACAATAAATGCCCTTACCATCAAACCATTAGAGAATTCAGTCCAGGTGTGGGGGGTGGGTCTCCTTAGTACATCTGTTCTTTCTGCTTCTGCAATGTTGTGTGTGTGCGTGTATACAATTCCTCTTGGCAATAACATTGCTTTCCTCCTCTTCTGCACTAGTAACCAAAACATTAGTGGATGCTTACAAAGAGAAAGCAGTACCCCCGACCCAGAGCCTATTTCCATATTCAGTGTTTCACAGGCAGTCTTATGAATTCTGAAGTTCATGCTTCATCTCTAATGCACTGTTTCAAAAGTAGATGGGGAAATTTAAGGAGATAGGAAAATGTGGAACATTGGGTCTAGAAGGAGCCTTCAAGGCACAATCTATCTTCAGAAACAGTGTGTCTGTTTCCCAAATTGATGGAGCCAGTGACAGAAGGATCACCCTGGCTTCAGTATCATTCAGCACCTGCGTTGTGTAGACTGACTCCACTGCCACGCTTATTCTTACAGCCTTGGAATCCGCTAATGTTAGGGCCAGTCGCTGACTCAGTGCAAGATGAAACCAGGGTATACTCTAAGGTTAATTCAACTCTGTGGGTCTGTGCAAAATGACTGCAGCTGTCCTTGTCCTTGCTACACGGACTCTGGCATGTCCAGGACCGCTAGACGGGAGGGAGACCTTGTGTCATCCTGACAGCCACTAATTGTGCCTAATGTTGCTCTTAATATTCTTACACCAAAAATGTACTGCATCAAACATCTACATTTTAATTATCCCAGGTCTACTTAATTTATGCTGGTGGAGTATGTGTAAAGCAATTATCTTTGTTGGAAAAGGTTTTGCCAAATGGAGGGGTGGAATTTGCACTCAGTTAGTTACCTTTAACCGACTAAATGTCTGCTTTCCATCAGTGCAGTCTCCAAACAACTCTTCATTTGGTGGTGGGTAGATCACCTGGGTTTACTGCAGAAGACTGGCAGCTAACTGCCAGGTTGGGTTGAGTTCAGCCTAACCAAAGGGGAGGAAGCAAACAGTAGCATCCACCCAACACTGCAGATACTTGAGTTACTGATGTCGATTCTTCTCTCAGGTCCATAAAAGGTGGCTCCGATTCCTCCCTTTCTGAGCCTCGGCCAGCCCGGTCCGGCCGAGCCTTCCTGTTCAGAGTCCTCCGAGCAGCTCTTCCTCTTCAGCTCCTCCTGCTCCTTCTCATTGGGCTGGCCTGCCTAGTCCCGATGTCAGAGGAAGACTACAGTTGTGCCCTCTCCAACAATTTTGCCCGATCATTCCACCCCATGCTCAGATACACAAACGGCCCTCCTCCTCTCTGAACCAAGCAGATGCTGTCTACAGCCTGCTGCTGGTCGCCTAAGGAGGAATTTGGCCCAGGGCAATCCCAAATGAGCAAAGAGAGGACGTGAGTCTTGGCGGACGCCCTCGGTATGGCTGCTGATGCCCACCTCCGCCTCCCATGTGTGCAAATCACAGCTTTGGAGGCAACGTTAAATGGTGATGGGGGAGGGCACATGGAGGACAGAAGCTGGGAAGAAATTCTGATTGAGCCTCAGCACTCAAGAGAGTCAAGATTTCTACCGTTCTCTGGACACGTGAACTCTGGGCCCTTGGCCCATCCTGTGTGTACCCAGGGACTTCTGGAGACCATCTGGGCAGCTTTCCCACGGTGCTGCTCCATCCATTCAACAAGTGATGCTACCTGAGCATCACGCTGGCATCGAACAATCTACCAGCCAACCAGTGCTGAAGAGATTTGAAGACCCTGTAACACACAGTTTTTAAGAGCTTATATGGCAGCTTCCTTTTTATCTTGTTTTCTTTGGGGGCATGATGTTCTAACCTTGCAATTAGAAGCACAAGCTGTAAATCTGAAAAGGCACTTTTTTTTTAAGGTATAAAGAAACGTTGGATATAATAAATAAAAATCATGGAAGGCTTTATGTGAAAAAAAAAGTTGAATGTTATAGTAAAAGAAATGATATTTATGTATGTACAGTTTGCTAAAGCCAAGTTTTGTTTGTATCAATTTATTTGCATTTATTACAGATACTATGAAATATTTTGTCTGTGCTTTTTTTTTTCCTTCCTAAAGAAATGACTCTAAATTTCCCTATTAAGCAGGCACTTCTCAGAGTGCAACTTACTGCTGCTGCTGCTGCTGCTAAGTCGCTTCAGTTGTGTCCAGTTCTGTGTGACCCCATAGACGGCAGCCCACCAGCCTCCCCCATCCCTGGGATTCTCCAGGCAAGAACACTGGAGTGGGTTGCCATTTCCTTCTCCAATGCATGAAAGTGAAAAGTGAAAGTGAAGTCACTGTCGTATCTGACTCCTAGCATCCCCATGGACTGCAGCCTACCAGGCTCCTCTGTCCATGGGATTTTCCAGGCAAGAGTACTGGAGTGGGTTGCCATTGCCTTCTCCAGAATGCAACCTAAATTATCTTTCTTTTGTAGAATAAGTGAAACTGAAACATAAGCGTATGTTAAAAAAAAAAAAAGGAAAAAAGGATGAACAGGGGTAGTGCATATTTAGACAGAGAGAACTCTGCATAACTTATCCCTTCTCCTTCCACAGCCAGTCAGATCTCTTAGCTGTCTCCCAGGTGCCTCCCAGCATCTTTCATACCTTTCCTATTCTCCTTTCTTTTCTGTTCTCCCTGCACAATTGGAGCAACCACCTGTGATCTCCTGACTGAGGCCCCTTCTCCATTCCATCCCAAGTTTTACCAAAAAACCATGGGAATATCCCTGAAGCACACTTCCATTCAGACCCCTTCTTTGCTCCAGAATCTTGTTTTCATCATCTAGCAGAGGAAATAGAATTTTAGTTTGTCATTCAAGTCCTCAGACAGTCAGATTTTATTCTGTCCATCTCATCTTGCCAACTCGCGGCTCTCATGGAGCTCTTTGGTGCTCGTGGTCATTTAATCCTCTGTTGAGTAATCAAAGAAGGAAGATTTATTTAAAATCCAAGTTTCTGGCTTCTCTTGCGAGTGGAAAGCTCACATGTCCTGGACACATATTCCCACATGACAGTAATGGCTGGAGTGACGTGACCGCTTTCCTTTGAAGAACAAGAGGAGACAGTTACTACATTTGCACAAAGGGCCTATGAGCCTCCCTCATTACCTGCACCAGCCTAACTCCCAGAGTTAATTAGTTTACAAATCCTGCTCTAAACTGAGAATTTAAACCTGACTGAGAAACTCAGAATTACCTGGAATTTCCTATCATAGTTTTCATATTGTTCATAGCCTGTGTGCCTTCTTACCTAGGGGTTCAGAGGTTTTTTTTAGGGTTTCTGACCTTCTAATTAAGTCTCTGGGGGTCCCGCCTGGGAGCTGACATTTTAAACAGGTGCCTGAGGTGGTTTTTAATCCTGTGAAGTGAAAGTTGCTCAGTCGTGTCCGACTATTTGCAAACCCATGGACTACACAGTCCTTGGGGTTCTCCAGGCCAGAATACTGGAGTGGGTTGCCATTTCCTTCTCCAGAGGATCTTCCCAACCCAGGGATTGAACCTAGGTCTCCTGCATTGCAGGCAGATTCTTTACCAGCTGAGCTATGAGAGGAGCCCGTTTGTTTTTGTTTGTTTTTTTTTAAGTCCTACTAACTGTTGAAAAGCACTCCTCTATACCATCTTAGCTCCAACTTTTTGTTCTCGCTACTCCTTCTTCCCGCCCCCCTAGACTTGGCTCATAAGCCACCTCCCTGTTGCCTTTGCAGACCACTGTTAGACTGACTTCCCTGGACTGAACTGACCTCCCGTGGTGTACTCCTGCTCTATAATGTCAAGTTATTCCTTCTTTCCTGCTTAGGGAACAGATCGGAGGTGAGATGTTCTTTTCTAAAGAAGACAGACACCTGTGTGTCACGATTTCTGTCTCTGCTTCTGGGAAGGCTGTGAGCAGTGGTGGACACTGGAGTTGAAGGATGCCCTGTGTCCTCGTCTGAGGTGGTTCCTCTTCAGTTGGGCCCTTCCCTCACTTCCCAGTCACCCCAGCTCTGAATACCTGGAGGCCCTGGGCTTGTTCCTAGAGCAGTCTGGCCTTTGAAGAGACATGTGTCGCCAGTTATGGAAATCACCACACAAGGAGGCATCAGTCTGCAGAGTCACTTCTCCACATGGCAGCTAACTGACTTAACTACGCATTCCCCATCGCCGAAGGGTCATATATTAAATGTGACTGAGAAAGCGATGTAGCTTTGACTAAGACAAGTCTTCAAGTCCCATTTCTGCCTTTCTAAAACCCCTGTGAAACACTGAATGGAAGGCATCATGTGCATTTCTCTTAAATATTTTCAAGACTTAAAGGAAAGGACATTGGAAAAGGGCAGAAGTGGGAATCCCCTGTGAGAGTAAACTTTAAAACCATGAGGTGCTGTCTTCCCCCAGATGGCAACGTGACCTGTCTAGCAAGGACCAAGCCAGCCACAGATAAGACTAGGATTTCTCTCTAGAGCTCACACGGTCTCCATGCCTAATGAAGGAGGGGAGACAGGGTACCATTTGGATCATCCTCGCCTGTCCCAGCAGCTTCCCTGGAAGCAGAGAGAGAGATGGTCAACAAAGGCTTTGTGGATGAGAAAGGGGCTTTGGAAGAACATTAAGGGGCTAGAAGGACACTGATGGCTGTTAAAGCGGCTCTGACTTCCAGAGCAGGGATTGTCCAGAGCCCCACGTGACCCAGAGGTAGGGAGTCATGCCCCCCGCCAAGTGGTGAGTCAGGAAGGGCCTGGTGAAGAGATGAAGGGTAGGATTAATAATATCTTGGTAATGAAGTTTGCACAAACAGAAAATGTTAGAAAAACTGAGGGAAGAGAAAACCCATAAACCTAGGATGAAGAGGGGGGAAAATAAAGAGTTAAAACTCAAAGTTAGTGACTTACTGAAATGTCCACAGAGAGGTGCAAGGTTTTTGTGGAAACTGTGCCCGGGGAGCAGGAATGTTGCCTCCTGGAAAACGGGGCGGCACAGCTTCCCTGGTTTTTGTAAGAACTGAGAAGAGATGCCTTCAAAAGTCTTGGATGGGCAGTTCAGCAAGCCGAGGGCTGAGATTTACTGTCAAAAGATAGGTGGGGGCAGACAGATTTACAGCCTGTGCCCTAGGGCCAAATATTAAGAAATTAGAGCTACAAAAGTTTATTGGCAAGCCACTTAAGAGATTATAAAGCAAAGAAAGGTGGAGGGAACAGATTTATGAGAGCTGATCACGACTAGAAAAGCAGGGTCTCTAGCTGGTCTGGATGGACCAGAGAGCAGGCCCAATAGCTGGGTTCCCTGCCCCCGCCGACCAGTCCACCATCACCAAATATGCCCCTAGGGAGTTAGACAGAAATCAAACTTTCTCAGAGGATATACTGAATAGAACCCCAAATCCCCAGGCATAGCAACATACACTCACATCACAAGAAGTATTAAATGCCCGGTGGAGAAGCCAATGGCACACCACTCCACTACTCTTGCCTGGAAAATCCCATGGACAGAGGAGCCTAGTAGGCTGCAGTCCATGGGGTTGCTAAGAGTTGGACACGACTGAGCGACTTCACTTTCACTTTTCACTTTCATGCATTGGAGAAGGAAATGGCAACCCACTCCAGTGTTCTTGCCTGGAGAATCCCAGGGACGGGGGAGCCTGGTGGGCTGCCGTCTGTGAGGTCGCACAGAGTCAGCCATGACTGAAGCGACACAGCAGCAGCAGCAGCAGCAGTGGGTGGCAAAGATGCTTCAGACTCTTGCGGAGTCAAGTTGCAGCTGAGCCCTCATCCCTTCCTGTGTCATTCCCCATTAAAGTGCCATCCCTGGGCCTTTGACATACAAGAGCATCTGTATTTTCCTCCGTCATTCTGTCCTGAAATTTGGGATAAAGGATAAATGAGGACACTAGAAGGGAACCAAACAGAAGCAATCTCTAATTTGGAAGAGAAAAGGGAAATTAAGCCTGGCTTGCTCTGTCTTCAGGTTCTGTCAACCAGTTTCCTCTCCTTTGTCATCTTTGTCACCTGGGCGATGTTACAGAGGAGCGTTTTTTGAAAGAGTCCATGGACGTGGAGGTAGGTAGAGTGGTTTGCAAGCACACAGAGGCAATTTTCGGCTTAGTCAGATGCAGCACTAAGATGTTAATTTGAGTGAGAGAAGGTGCTTCACCCAGAGTGGCCATTGCAATTTTAGATTTAATAATACATTGATTTAATAATGCATTGTGTTAATTGTGACCGACTGTTGTACCTCGAGTAACCCAGAGATGATGAAACCTAAAAGGAATGACTTTTATGCTTCAGTTTCTGGCTCCTCACTGACCTGTCCCTCAGAGTTTTAAAATATCCACCAGAAATCTATTTGGGAAAATCACAGAGGGGCATAAACTTGGGGAGAACCCTCCTCATTCAGATGAGCAAGTGAAGGAACTGGGGACGTTGTGGGGACACTTCTGGGAGCCTGTTCTCTGCAGAGCAGCTGAGGGCCTCTCAGACAGAGGGGGAGTTCTGTCTGCTGTTGGGTAGAAGGTGGGAAGCAGAGGAATTCACTTGAACTCTGTGGTCAGGCAGGAGCATCTTGGAAGGCTAAGGAAGTTGGAAAGTTGAAAACTGGCTAATGAAAAACAGGGTGATATGCCGTAACACAGGCCGAACAACGAGGAACATTTAATCTGGGGAACCAAGGATGCCAGTGGGACTTGGACATAATCTTTCTAAAATATGATCATAGTAAAAGGAATCAGATGCAATTTTTTTCTCTTTTTACCTGTTACCTAATACAGAAGCAGGATCATAATAGAATGTAGAAAGCCCAGTTGTATCAGGAGAAGAAAGTCCTGGGTCAGCTGCACAGATGCCTGCCTCTGATGCCATAGGTGGTCTAGAAGAAATCCAAATCTCCCGGAGGAATCCTCATATCGGGGCCTCACAGATGCATGTTCCCAGCCTAAGCTTAAATCCTGCTGGACACATTCTTGAGGCAGTGAGTGGCTGGACACAGAAAGTGAAGCTGCCAAACAGCTGCCAACACTGAGGACAGGTCCAGACCATTACCCTCAACCCCAAACCACCTGGCGCAGCACACCTCCCACCCCCGATGCCACACCTCCTTGTGGGATTTACAGGTTGACCAGAAACAGTAGGGATGCATCATGCTACAAGCAGTCTGTCCAGGCCAGTGGTGTTTCCAGTGTGGTCCAGGTCAGCAAGACTTCCCTGTAGCTCAAATGGTAAAGAATCTGACTGCAATGCAGGAGACCTGGGTACAATCCCTGGGTCGGGAACATCCCTGGAGAAGAGAATGGCAACCCACTCCAGTGTTCTTGCCGGGAGAATCCCATGGACGGAGAAGCCTGGTGGGCTATAATCCGTGGAGTCACAAAGAGTCAGACACGACTGTTACATGCCAGATCAGCAGCATCAGAGTCACCTGGAAACTTCTGCCCATTGTTGGCTCTAGAGCTGGGCTTCCAAGCCACTACTGCCCTGGGTTTCCTTGTCTTGGGACCCTTTAACTCTCACCAGCTGCCACACCACGCTATGTAAACAACCTCTCCCACTGACTTGTAATGACAACTTCATTCAATAATAGGTTTCTGTATAAAACTGGACTTGTTTATTCTGGACTCTATCTTGTGTTCTTGATCTACTTTTCCATTGCTGTCTTAATTATATTAGCAGTATGTAGTTAATTGTATTAGCAGCATATAGTTATATTAAGAGCTGCTTCTGCTGCTGCTAAGTTACTTCAGTCGTGTCCGACTCTGTGCGACAGCATAGACAGCAGCCCACCAGGCTCCCCCATCCCAGGGATTCTCCAGGCAAGAACACTGGAGTGGGGTGCCATTGCCTTCTCCAAAGCGTAAAAGTGAAGTCACTCAGTCGTGTCCGACCCTCAGCAACCCCATGGACTGCAGCCTACCAGGC
Organism: Redunca redunca; assembly: GCA_006410935.1. Taxonomy (NCBI): domain Eukaryota; kingdom Metazoa; phylum Chordata; class Mammalia; order Artiodactyla; family Bovidae; genus Redunca; species Redunca redunca. The sequence goes on from SJYQ01007179.1 coordinate 688,416, forward strand.
TCCTTCGTCCATAGGATTTTTCAGGCAGGAGTACTAGAGTGGGGTGCCAGTGCCTTCTCCAATATTAGGAGCAGTATATAGTATAACTGAATGTATGCAACTATATATTGGAGAAGGCACTGGCATCCCGCTCCAGTACTCTTGCCTGGAAAATCCCATGGACGGAGGAGCCTGGTAGGCTGCAGGCCATGAGGTTGCTGAGAGTCGGACATGACTGAGCAACTTCACTTTCACTTTTCACTCTCATGCATTGGAGAAAGAAACAGCAACCCACTCCAGTGTTCTTGCCTGGAGAATCCCAGGGTCAGAGGAGCCTGGTAGGAGGCCATCTACGGGGTTGCACAGAGTCGGACACAACTGAAGCGACTTAGCAGCAGCAGCAGCAGCAACTATATATAAATATAAGATATATAATAATATTAATAATGATATAATAGTATAAATATTAATTCATTATTAAGTGTAGTAGAGTATACTAGTGTGTTATACGTTTTAATACATATTAGAATAAATCCCATTTCTGTCTCTTTTTTATATGTGTCTATTTTAAAGGCTGTTTTAAAAGATCAACTATTTGAATGACAAAAGATTCTTTTGTTTTCTAAAGGAAAGTTTTCTATCTATCTCTCAATCATCTCCCACTTTGATGTGACTTTTCTGTCTTTTGATTTTCTCATTCAAACAGCATACACATATGTTTTTTAAAACTGGATCTATTTTTATTGTTCTGTGACTTTCAATTTTCACTTGCCAATATTCCACAGACATATCAATACGTATGTGTCTATTTCCTCTGCATTGGACATCTCAGAGTCTTTTTTTGTCAACTGTTGTTTCCTTTCAGATTTTTGCTGTTTAAGCAATGCTGTGGTAATCATGCTTGCAGGTATATGCATGCTCTTCTTTTGTATAAAGATGCTTTTATTTCCCCAAGATGTGCTGTTCAAGGTGGAATTACTGAATAAAAAAGGTATGTATATTCTAAACTTTAATAAATTATAATAAATTCTGCCAGATTATGTTCTGAAAAGTGGTAATGATTTCAATCCCACCTAAATTAGAGAAGAGAACCCTTTTTAGAGATCCTCCCTAAATCGAGAGCAATATCTTCCAAATTATGGGAATTCATCCCAAATTATTAACATTCAGAATCTGTACATTATACTCTTTGAGGGAACTTTTACAGTGTAGAACCCCAGGCATCACCCCAAACCAGTTAAATCATGGGTCTCCAGTTATCAGTGTCTGTCTGAAGCTCTCTGGGTGATTCCCTTGTGTAGACAAGTTCTGAAGTTCTGGACTAGATGTTATCCATTTTCTAAAATATTGCATGATTGAGGCAGCATTAGCTCTTTTATTATTATTATTATTTCACTCTTCTTCTTTTTTAATCTTTTGGCAGTGCCCTGTGGCATGTGGAATCTTAGTTCTCCAACCAGGGACTGAACCTGTGTTCCCTGCCTTGGTAATTCAAAGTCTTAACAACTGGATTTCCAGGGAAGTCTCAGCTCGCTGTTTGTGAAATGTGCATTTTCATGACCAGGTTACTTTATTCTCTGTTTTTCTGCTGCTTTTTTAAAACAACTTTTTAATACTATTTCCAAGGAACTCTTTGCATATTGGAAAATTAGCCCTGTAATTCATATCACTTATATGCACAGTTCCTTTAGTCACACAGGAAGTTTTCATTTTTATGTCATCAAATCTGACATGTTCTTCTTCCTTCTGAGATTCTGGCTATTGTATATTAAGATGGCCTTTTCCACTGTAAGATTATGCAGATTTTTGCATGTATTCTCTATGAGTAGGTCTCTAATCTATCTGGAATTATTTTTGTAGATGCTGTGAAGCAAAGAACCACTTTGTTATTTTCCAGATAAATAGATAATTGTCCCAATGCCAGTCAGGAATAAGAACTATTATCACTAGTTTTTAGCAACTAAATGTCAGTCAGCTTGGGGTTTGTTGAATAAATTATAACACACACATAAAGTGTTTACTATAATGCAGCTATTTTTTAAAATGAGATCAATCTATATTTGTTAAGGAAGATGTCTAAGCATTTATTATTATTTTTTTAATTTTTATTTATTTATTTTTGGCTGCACTGGGCCTCTGTTGCTGCACGGGGGCTTTCTGAAGTTGCGGAACAGGGCCTGCTTTCCAGTTGCAGTGCGAAGCTTCTCACTGAGGTGGGTTCTTTGGTTGCAGAGCATGGGCTCTAGGGCACGTGGGCTTCGGTAGCTACAGTGCCTGGGCTTAGCTGCTCCCAGACATGTGGGACCTTCCCGGAGCAGGAATTGAATCTGTGTTCTCTACATTGGCAGGCAGATTCTTATCCACTGGACCACCATGGAGGTCTTGTCATATATTCTTTTTTTTAATATAAATTTATTTATTTTAATTGGAGGCTAATTACTTTATAATATTGTATTGGTTTTGCCATACATCAACATGAATCCACCACGGGTGTGCACATGTTCCCCATCCTGAACCCCACTCCCACCTCCCTCCCCACACTATCCCTCTGGGTCATCCCAGTGCCCCAGCCCCGAGCATCCTGTATCATGCATCAAACCTGGACTGGCGATTCATTTCACATATGATATTATACATGTTTCAATATATTCTTAAATTAATTTATGTTTTTCCCTTTTTTAATTTTTTAATATAAATTGATTTATTTTAACTGGAGGTTAATTACTTTACAATATTGTATTGGCACTGAGATGACCCAGAGGGATGGTACGGGGAGGGAGGAGGGAGAGGGGTTCAGGATGGGGAACACGTGTAAAGCTGTGGCGGATTCATGTTGATGTATGGCAAAACCAATATATTCTTAAATTAAAAAAAAAAAGATATAGAATGGTTTCTTTAACATCCCCATTGAAAAATTTTTTTAATTTATATTTCAGTATATTTGATTAACAATGTTGTATTAGTTTCAGGTGTACAGCAAACTGATACAGTTATACATACACATGTATCTGTTCTTTTTCTAATTATTTTCCCAGTTAGGTTGTTACAGAATATTGAGTTCCCTGTTCTGTATAGTAGGTTCTTGTTGGTTATCTGTTTTAAATATAGCAGTGTGTATTCATCAGTCCCAAACTCCCAATCTAATCCCTACCCACCCTTACCCCCTGAGGTGGGGCGGTGGATAAATTCACTCTGTGATTCTACAAGTCTGTTTCTGTTTTGTAAATAAGTTCATTTGTATCATTCAGTTTTTCGATTCCACATATAAGCAATATCGTATGGTACTTGTCTTTTTCAGACTTACTTCACTTAGTATGATAATATCCAGGTCATCCATGTTACTACAGATGAACATGCCCCTACTTTAGTAGAAAGAGAACTGATAATTGTTAAAGGCAAGGGAAAAGTTTAGAAAGTTATATATAGAATTCAAAACTTAACAATGTGAATAGAGTCTTAGGGGAAGAAACAATTTTCAACACATTATTTAACTTGTGACAAGGAGCGTGATTTGTTTTTGAGATTCAAAATTGCTGCACTAATAATAATTTTAAAAGACAAGAAAAAGGTAATTCTGTTCTTTCAGGATGAGACATTTGATTTGCTTTTTAATTAAATTTTTTTGATATGTCCAAAATAAATTGTGACAGGTCATGTATTAAAAGTGGCAGAATCTTAATGGCTGACTCCACTCCAGGTGGTCATCCTGGATTTATTCTTGGTTCCAGGACTCATGAGCAGAGGTGGTGCAAGCCCCTGATTTGAGATGAGGAGGCTCCCAGGTTGGGAGACTTGCTGAATCCTCGGAGAAGAGCCTTCTTGGGAGAGATGTCCTCCAACTGGGACTCTTGTTCAGGAAAAACCTCCGCTTCCTAAATTTACTCCACCTGCAGAAGCCACCCTGCTCGCAGGTGAATCCTTCTGGGACAGCCTGATCGCAGAAGGAATGGAGGCGGAAGCCTGGGGAGCCACCGGCGGCTTCTACCAGTGCGGGTGCCACAGATTCACCCTGCTCTCCTTGTTCCTTACAGTCTGCTCTTACTCGACAACCTCCTGGCAGATTCTGCCACCCAAAACCAGGCTTTGAGGGAGGCTCAGACCCTCGTCTTCTTCCCCCCACCCCCACTGAGTCTGTGATCGGAATAAGAAATTGATAATAAAACACAAACGCCTTCCTAGAAAGGGTCTACCTGTAGCAGAGACTCTGGAGCCAAAAGACCTGGGCTTAACCCACAGTTCAGCAATTTCCTAGCCCTGTAACCTGAGGAAGTTACTTAACCTTTCTGTTCCCTAGTTTCTTCCTCTGTAAGATGGGATAATAATAGGACCCACTGCCTGGGGTTTGTTATGAGGATTATCCACAGCAATGCAAGGGCTGCACACTGCAAAGTACTAAGGGACGATAATGCTGGACAGTTCATTGTTGTTTATTCCAGCTCCTAACTGATTTTAGAAATGGTTTTCGAGAAGAGCTTTCCACAGTTTCTCCCCACACTCATTTTTAACCTTTTTTGGAAGGAGAAGGACTCTTAGGAACTTGAAAGCCCTGCTGATACCCGGGAATCAATAAGCAGGAACAGATGAGCATCTCCTGGGTTTGCATTTCTGAGCTGCCATCCCCACCCCTGCTGCCTCATCAGGTGCGGTTCCCTCAGGACCTCACCTCCCCAGACTCTCGCCGTCGTCTTAGCTGGATGGGGGTGAGGGCACCTGGACCCTGAAGATGCCTGACAAAGGTCACAACCTATAGACCAAGGCAAACTGATTGGCCGCTTACAGGTTGTGGCCTGTTTTTGTAGGCCCTTGACCTAAGAATGGGGTCCATTTTTTTAAACTTTTTTTTTTGACCACACCACAAGTTTCCTGTGTTGCTTAAACAGAGATCAAACCCCCTGTATTGGAAGGGCGAAGTCTTAACCATTGGAGCACTAGGGAAGTCCCAGGTTTCATATTTTTTAAGGGCTGTAAAATGAAAAAAGACACATGAAAACATTGCCAGCCTCATTAAGTAAGGCACTTACTCTCTGGCCCTTTACAGAGAGAATTTGGTTCCTTGAGACAAACACCGTTGCGGCGGAGTTGTTAGTGAGAGGGCGGCACTGAAGAACCACCCTGAGATTTTCAGACTCCTTCTCCTGACATGACGTCTCTGAAGGACGTCTCCACCGGGTCAGCTCAGCACTAAATCCCTCCCCTCAGTCTGGCTGCCCCTGGGGAATGCTTCTGCTGAAACCACTTCTGTGGCAGCCATGAGGAAATCTTTCTTTTTCCCCCCTCAAAAAAATTTTTTGTTGGATTTTGTGGGGGGTGAGGTGGGGCCAGCGCTTTCATGTCCGTCTTTGGAATGAAAATGGCATCTTTCTGGCATGAGTAAGAGGCACAGAGGGTTCTGCAAATCCTTTGGCCTCTCAGAAATTGCATGTTCAAAGTCCTGGTTTGGGCGCCTGCCAGGTCAACGGTCCTCGCTGTTCCCTCAGCTGTGGGTGCCAACGTGAGAAAATTGAGGCTTCGGGCCCCTCTGCAGAGCTTGTATCTCGGGGCTGGGCACTTCCCGTTGGCAGAGAGAGTGCACACGTGGCTTCCCAGAGCTCAGCAGGGATGAAGTATGGGAAGTATGGTACCAGGATGGTGACATAGTCTCACAGGTGATAAACTTTGTGTGTTCAGCGTTTTTAGCTGCTCTTTTTTGGCTCGTTGAGCTCCTGGCATCGTTTCCCTGGGGACTGCATCAAGCAGTGTCTTCCCTTGATGGTCCTTGTGTTACCCGGAGGTCTGTACTGCCCTGGCAACTGTTGTGAACTTGTGTCTCCAAGGTCACAGAGAGGTTGGGGTGGGGGGTCGGGGAATAAAAAGACTCACCTTTCAGAACACTTCATCTGAAACCGGACTCAGGATGTTTGTAAGGCTATTTCTTTTATCTTTCTGCCTCTAAGTGGGAGATCTCCATACAGCTTGAAACTCTGATACAGGCTCCCCTTCACTTTTCTAAACCAAGGCCAAGGGCTCAGCAGCTTTTCCCATAGGACTAAGCCTGGATTCACCTGTCTTTTCAGGGTCCAGGTCTTTATACTTCATGGACTCTGGTTCTGTGATCCTGGGCTAGAAGCGGTTGGTACCTGCTTCTACACTGCTAAGTACTGAAAACTGATTTCTCTCTCTGAACCTCCTGTGTTTTCATAAACTTGCTTTTCCTTACATACCATTTTTTGTTTGGCTGGTTTTTTTGCATTCTCTGGCTTGTAAGGATTGTTAATGACTGTTTTTGAATATTTAATAATAAATTCAAAGATGAATGAATGGGTCATTAGCTCTAGATTTAATCCCATCTTAGTGAAGCATCTGGCAGCGCCAGTGTGGCACCTTCAGCCCTTCCCTTGTTTCGAACAAAGTGGCACCTTAGCCTGGTCGAGCCCCAGAGACTCACCTGCCCCTGGTATCCTCAAGGGCCTGGGAGGGCCCACAGAGCAGCTCCCAGAGGCCACGGCACAATCCCCCCATGACTGTGTTGTCCCCTTCTCCCACCCTTCTCCCCTCCAGCCTGTGGTCTGGGGCCCTGGGTATTGACACGTGGGTTTTCTGGTTGTAAATCTGGGAATACGCAGGAATCTGGACAGCATACACCCCATCAAGCCTGAATTCCTGCAGCCCGTAAAATGTTTACCAGCTCACAAAGCTTTCATGAGCCTTCCCCACAGTCATTGACTTCTCAGCAAAAAGGTATCTGCTGACAGGTTGTAGAGCTGCCTAGGGGCCTCTCGGAGCGCTGAGTCTGGAAGGTGCTCAGAACACTGTCTGCCCCAGGGCCTTCAGAGAGACTGGTTTTCAACCAAGGGTCCAGGGACCGGCTGGCAGCTTTGGAGTCCCTTTGGAGTCCCTTCCTCTGCTCCTCCGGCCCCTTGAGGACATCCCACCCTGATTCAAAATCACTTTTTAAAATGTTTACTCTCAATGTTTCCCTGCTCCAGTTTTTTTTGTTGTTGTTCTTTGTTCATTTTATTTCAGTTTTTTTTCCCCCCTCAATTTCATCTAGTTAGGATGAAAGCACCTAATTTGTCAGTTCTATGCAGAAACCAAGTGCCTAGGCCAGAGCCCGTGGTCCCATTCCCAGGCCATGAGCTAGGAGCTGCTCTGGGGGCAAGAGAAGGAGGTGAGCCTGGCCCAGGTACTGTTACCCTGAAACAGGGCTTACTGCCAGTGAGGGTGCCACTGCCTCTGACTTCAACATCTCGGGTCATCCGCTAGATAGAGCCTTTCCTGGTGCCAAGGGACACAGGAACATCCCTCTTCAGCTCGCCCACTATTCCCGGCAGAAACCAGGGGCAGGAAGGGTGCCTGGATGACCTCAGAGACCAGGAACACTCGCACTGAGTTCTGGGGGCATGAGCAGAAGAAATCATTGTCACACTGTCCTAATCAAGGGCCACCCATTGGTCAGAGAGGAGGCCATGTCTCACCAGAACTCGAAGGACAGGACATGAAGCATCCTGCCCAAAGTGCCATATTTCTAAGAGTCACACTTGCCTTAAAATTCCACAGGAATTTTTCTTTCTACTCATCAGATACAGAATAAGCAATGGAGGCCAGGAGGCAGTGGAGTGATACAGTCAACATACGGAAAACAAAACTGATGACCAGGAATTCTACATTCAGAAAAGTCACCTTTCAAATATGAAGGTGAAATAAATACATTACCAGACAAACAGAGAATTCATTACTAGTAGACTAGAAATACTCTTAAGAATTCCTTCAGGCTGAGAAAAAATGATACCCCACACATGTGACTCAAATCTGCAGGAAGAAATGAAGAGCTCTGAAAATGGTGAATATGTGGATTAATATTTTAAACAGCGCTAAGTCATGTGTGACTCTTGCAATCCCATGAACTGTAGCCTGTCAGGCTCCTCTATCCGTGGGGATTCTCCAGGTCAAGAATACTGGAGTGGGTTGCTATTTCCTTCTCCAGGGGAACTTCCCAACCCAGAAATTGGACCCAGGTCTCCCACACTGCATACAGATGCTTTACCAACTGAGCTACACAGGAAGCCCTTGGATTAATATTAGAAAGCATATAAATATATGCATTTTCTCATTTTTGTCTTGCCGTCTTTAAAAGATATAAAGTTGTACAAGCCAATAAATATAACATTACTAGGTTTATAACATCTAGATACATATGACAATAATAATATGAAGAAGGGAGAGAATGGAGCTACAGTATGGCAGAGAAAAGATTTTTATTTTATCAAATTTGTTAGTATTAATCTAAAATAGACTGTGAAAAGTTATGATGCATGCTATAAAAGCAAACACTAAGAAAATAACTTTAGAATAGTAAAAAAAAAAATTCAACAGATAAATATAAATGATACCCTAAAGATATTTATTTCACCAAAACAAAGGAAGGGCCAGTAAGGAGGAATAGAGCAATGAAAAAGACAGGAGGCATATTCAAAACAATAACAAAGTGGTAAATGTAAACCTAAACCTATCAATGATCCCACTAAATGTAAATGCTCACAGAGCATAATAACAGTTATATAATTATGCCTAACATGTATTGAGAGCTTACTATGGGCAGGTCCTATACCCACACTTGAGACATTTATCTCTTTTGATCTTCATAATAGCACTGTCCTGAAGATTCACTGCAAGGACTGATGTTGAAGCCGAAGCTCCAATACTCCTCTCCCCAGTTCACCAGTTAAATCACAGAAACAACGGGGCAAAGAGGACATGCAGGTGGCTCTTCAAAGGGAAGAGAGTCCTGAAATGGAAACCAGAGGTGGGATGGGGTTGGGGTGAACCAGCCCTTTCTGCTTTGGGTGCATGATGGGGCAAGGTTTCTGAACGATTATGTAAGTTTCAGATGCATTCACGCAGTGCTCAGTCACGTCCAACTCTGTAGCCCCCCATGGATTGTAGCCCACCAGGCTTCTCTGTCTATGGGATTCTCCAGGCAAGAATACTGGAATGGGCTGCCATCTCCTTCTCCAGGGAACCTTCCCTACCCAGGGATCAAACCTGTGGTAGGCAAGTTCTTTACCACTAGCGCCACTTGGGATCCCCTCATAACTACTCTCGAGCTTTCTACTTCCCCACAAGGAAGGGGTTGGGATTAGGCATTAGAAAATAACTACTAGTTTTAAAAAATTAATATATTTATTTTAATTGGAGGCTAATTACTTTACAATATTGTAGTGGGTTTTGCCATGCATTGACATGAATGAGCTATGGGTGTACACGTGTCAACATAGTTTAAAAAAAAAAAGAAAAGAACTACTATTTTCATGAGCATCTCATATAATCTTCACAACTGTCTGTGAATTAGGTGTTACTGTTATCACCTTGCTGATGAGGAAGCAGAGGCTCTGAAAATTCATGACCAATGGTCATAAAACTTGTATGTGCCAGAGCCAAGAAGTGCAGCCAGGTCTGCTTGACTCCAAGGACCACACGTTCCCTTCTGTGCCTGGGGCGGGAGGTCAGTGGGGGCTGGCGGGGAGCCTGGCGTCAGACTGATCACCTGAATTCACTGCACTCTGACGATGCATGTCACCACTCTGATCTTGGGCAGCCAGCGCTAAACCACCAGCAAGAAGGGGGCTGACACAGAAACAAACAAAAAGCTTTCATTTAATTCTTTATTTGAACATCAAATAGGTAGAGAAAATTGTTTAAGGTGCTTGAGCATCCCACTGGATTCTTTTTTTTTTTTTTTAAGGTGCAAAAGAGGTTTACAAGTGTGTTTCATTAAACAAAGCGAAGCTGCAACAGAACAGAATCACATCAATAATAGTATGCATTGGCGTATTAATCCATCAAACACAATTTGGCATTTGAGCTTTTCCCCGTAAAAACAAGAGCTCTACACTGAAGAATACATAGTGCACAAAAAGCGCTGTTTATAAACCGTGAGAGAACAGAAACTGGCATAATGTCACTTATTAATTCAAGTCTCTACGACCAATGACCTCTCTGTGAATGCAAAGGGGTCCGTGCCTCAGGCACCTGTTCATGGGGCTGTATGTGGTTTCCAGGGTACACAGCTCTGTAAAAACACACTGAAGATGGGTTTGAAACATGGCAGCATTTACACATTTTAAAAGTTCAGGCACATTTGGATGCAAAAAAAAAAGAAAAATAGAAATTTTTCTTGACTCTCTGAAAGACAGTGCAGACTTGAAGTGCCATAATAGAGGCAGCAGTTACTTAGAAAACAATTTTCAGTGACTTAGAAGGAGGCCATATTCACATTAATCCAAATGGAAAGGAACTGCAATTAAAAACAGAGAATGACCCTAATGAAAAGGTGGATGTGTGGGACGGCACTTAAAGTCATTTGCTCCAGTTGACAGTAAGTTTTCAGGAAGTTCACCCAGGAAATGTGCAATGTCATCTGGGTCATCATCCCAAGACTTGAACCCAAGAGAATCACGGTTGTCTCAGAAGCTACATACGACTCTACATGTGTTTCTAATAACTAGTTTCCAGAAGCAAATCTGCCTGTGAATATCAGACGTTAACTATGGTCCTAGTGATCACTCCCAGTACCCACAGTCCATCTCAGAGGTGGGGAGTGTGACTAGGAAGGGTTTGGGATTGGTTTCATGTAGGGATAGTCTAAACCAGTGGCCTAAACCAACAGCCATTTCAGCGTATAAAGATTTTAAAGCAAGAACATCTAAATGGGATCAGAAGTTGGATTATCAGTCAGCCCCTTATTTGTTCAGCCCTCAAAAGGCATGGGCTATGGCATGGTTAAACATAGTTGCAAGGTTAATGGGGAAATTGAATCAATGACTACATTTCCTCGAGGGCTGGGTTTTGCAACCTACGTAGGGTCTTCTCTTTGGATGAACTAACCTCTATGATTGTTGCATGACAGCATTACAGAATCCTTACTGCAAGCCTGGAGCTAGGCGATGGCTAAAAGAAACACAGACCACTAGCTATTTCTTGGACTATGCTGCACCTGCCTCTAGTTCTGCCTCAGAACTCAAGCTGCCATTATAGGATCAGCTGTCATATACAGCTATTCGTGGTTAACAGGACACAAGTGAAATACTGAACCCTGGTGCACGCCCCAAGTGCCAGTGCTGATCTGCCTCAAGATGCTTTCAAGACTCTTATCACGATATTTTTCATTCTTAAAATGCCCAAACCCATTTCCTCACTCTATTCGAACCCATCCACTCCCTCTCTGATTGACCTTGTCTTTCAAACTTTCAACTGTATCAGAGTAGGGGGCGAAAATACAGCATATTCCCTACATCCGAGTAACATCAGCTGCAAAGTATCAGCTCTCCATTAGTGGCACTTCATATAAGGATAAGAGATTTCTAAAATTACTTGAAACTCCCAGGCTAACATACCAACCATCTGGTGCTCTCTGCCCGTTTCAAATGTAATAGTGTCTTTACATGAATACAAACATCTTATGTGAATAATGTAAAACCCTCCGCTGGATTATTGTTTGGATTTAGCTGGTATTACATCATCTAGAATCCTAGAATTTTTTTGTTTGTTTTTATTTTTTTAAAAGAAAATCTAAGTATAAACATTAAAAAGAACCCACTGACCCATTAGCTACTGTCCAAAAATATTACTACTTATATTTTGGTAAAGCAAAATTAGCTGCCCTGAATAATTTTCCTTTTCAGGCATAATCTCTGCTACATATGATTGTCTATCATTCCATATCCAACAATAGGCATCTGGATTAGTGCTATTTCATCTACTGTGGATATAAAAGTTGATATGAAAATGTGATCATCATTTAAATGAATGATCACCAGGCCTTAGGCATCAATGACTACATGACAAGGTAGTAATACAAAAAAAGTAAACATATTTTTTGGTTGGCTTTGAATGTTAACCCAGTCAAATTAAATCCAAAACAGAATCACTACATTCAGTTGTCTGATAAACAAGCATTGCAATTTCAAAAAAATATATATTATACTATATAAGGTGCTTCTTAAACAAAAACAACAAAAGAATTATGTTCTAAACATTCTTACTGCAGATACATAAAATCACCCCCTAATTTAGATGCACTTGTGAAAAAACTTTTTATTTTTTTTGGCCTTCCCAGGTTCCCAGCCCTTTGGTGATCACTTATTGGGTAATCAGATGAGTGAAATCCACTTTTGAAACAGGCATCCCAAGAGAAGCCGTAGAAGCTTGGCTGGGTTTGTTGACTAACACATTGCCTATCAACAGGGTTCGAGTTACAGACAATGTGGTCACCAGAGGAAATCAAACTTTCTTTATAGCTGAGAAGGGGAACTAATTCATAACTGCTTTAGAGAAGCAAAGACCCAAGGAAGCTGCTTCTTGTTTAGTAAGCTTTTCTTGTTTAGCCTATAGGTCCAATGGATTCCTATGGCCCAATTCTAGTCTTTCTCTCTTGGCTTAGGAAGTTTAATGAAATAGAATCTGGAGAAGTTTTGGTTCCCCCCCCACCCCGCCCCCACCCTCGAGGCTAAATCCTGATTTTTGCATGAGCTCTAAACAACCAAGGGCAGGTGTGGTCTGACCAGGCCCCAGGCAGCCTGAGTTCAGAAAGCTCCAATACTGGCCCTCCTCCCCCAAGGAGCACTTGCCTCCAACCACGGTCACTGGGAGCACGGAAGGGAAGAGGAGGAGGAGGACAGCCTTCCATGAACCCCAGGGCAGCCCCGTACTACACTGTGGGGTCAGCCCATAGCACTCCAAAGTGGCTGCAGCCTGTGGCAGGGCCATCCTGAGCCTCACAGTTTTATCCAGTTTCTGCCCCTCTTTGGTCTCTAGCCCCTACAAGAATCATGCACGTTTACTATTAAGCCCAGTGCCCCGGGGCTAAAAGTGTCACCAGAGTGCCTGCTCCTTTGCCCTTGGTCGCAGCCTGAAAGTGACAGTGAAGTCGCTCAGTTGTGTCTGACTCTTTGCGACCCCATGGAGTGTAGCCTAACAGGTTCCTCAGTCCATGGGATTTTCCAAGCAGGATTTTCGCAGCCTAGTCACTAGAAATTCACCTTGTAAGTGACACACCAGGAAGAGCCATGCAGAGCGCCCTCTGCTGGTAGGAGTGAGATCACACTAGAACAGGTCCTGAAGCCCATTTACTGCAAGTCCTGGGGTGGGGCGCGGGGGGAGCAGGGGGAGGTGAGGCTTTCTTTTATAAAATGAAAATGAAAACAAAAGACAAGTATCTATCTAAACTGGTGGATGTGGAGGTTACTTAACTGGGATCAACTTTGCTGCTTTCCATGGATCCATGGGAAGTGAGAATTAATTGGAACCCATGACCTATATATATTTAGTGCTCCCAATGGTAAAGCGTTTAGCGAATTTGAAGGGGCAGTGTACTAAGCTGACAAAGTCTTGACAATCAGGGGCCTTCCTTCCCTATGTGCATCTTGTATTCCTATAGGGGAAGTGGGTGGACAATCACTGAATATTCTGCTACAGCCATACAACAGAGCAAAAGCTTTAATAAAAAGATGTGGACCTACAGGAATACAAGAGGACATTGTAATGAACCCTGGGCCTCGCTTTGTCCAAGGCAGCAATGAAAGGAGCCACTCTCAGTTCTTTCCTGTGGCTGATGCTCAGACCCATTAAAAAGTGCTTCACGTTCATGGAGGTGACATGTCCACTCTCCAGGCCTGGGTCACAAGTAGCTAAAGTGCACAGTCACCTGAACCCAGCTCGGAGACCGAGCTCAGTCATGAAGCGCTAGGTGAATCCTCGTGCTGAGTAAGGTAGCAAAGGCAAAGAGAGAGAGAGAGAACGGTTACAAAGAAATGAGCCCTGGAATCCCTTTGGCTGTTCCCAAAACAAGGCGTGCCACATAGAACTGAGCAAGCGAATGAATGGCCATCCATATCAGAAAGCCAGTGGTGGGTGCATGCCAAGAGTGTGTGCAGGGGCAGAATTCGGCTAGAGTGATGCATGATGTGGGTAAAGTGCAACAGGGATTCTCAGAACCTTTGGGGCGGGCGGGGTGGGGGGGAGCCGGGGAACTCTCAGACTGTGCTGGGGAAATTCTCTGTCTCCCCAGTGATGTAATATGTTTGCAAGGAATGCGATGAAGTGCAGCCAGTGGTGGCCAGCTGGCTCTGATTCACGTCCTCCGGGGGTGCGCTCCCGAAGTTGGCTGGGGCGTGCAGGCGGTGGGCATCCAGCATCTCCAGCAGCAGGTCGTAGAGAGGCACCACGTTCTTGCACTTCATGCTGTACAGGTGCTCCATGCCTTTGTTGCTGCAGGAGGGGAGACAGACAGGACCACTCAGACCAGCCTCAGACCCAGGACGGCTGAAACGCTGAGGAAGGGCAACTAAGAAAAGCCCCAGGACACTGACATGCCAACTTCCTTCCTGCTTCAAGAGCCAGTTCAGGGTTTACTATACAGGTGACTTTCTCTCCTCTATCACCGCTACATCTAAAAAAGAGAACAGTTGTGTTTGTTGTTTTCATTTAGTCGCTAAGTCGTGTCTGACTCTGCGACCCCATGGACTGTAGCTTGCCAGGCTCCTCTCTCTGTCCATGGGATTTCTCAGGCAAGAATACTGGAGTGGGTTGCCCAGCCACCAAGTAGGAAAGAGGTTTTTCTATGGGGGCGGGGTGGGGGGCACATCGCTTGGCATGTGGGATATTAGTACCCCGACCAGAGATTAAACCCAGGACCCCTGCATTGGAACCATGGAGTCTTAAACACTAAGAAGGTCCAGGAAGGAACTTTTCAAATATGCAAAACAGTTCAAGAAGTTCCCTTGCTCACAACTGTCCAGCTGCTTCTCATTTAACTCAGAATAAAATCTAAATTTCTGTCTGTGATATGCAAGGCCCGACTGACATGCCTTCCACCCACCTCTCAGACTTTGTCCCTCTTCCCTAACCCATACCTTGAGCCAGCCGAGTTTTCTTGCTGCCCCTTAAAGACACCAAGTTCTTTATGCCTAGACTCAGGGTACCTGCACTGGTTCTTCCCCGCCCCTGTCTGGAGGCACTTCTCCCAGATCTATGGGTGTCACCTGTGCTGAGAGACCTGCCACGACCCCAAGGGCAGAGGGCTCAAGGCCCTGTGGCTTTAGCCATCTTCTTTCAACGTCACTCCGTTTTCCTCCCAGCATGCATGTCAACCTGAAATCCTTCTATGTATGTATTTGTGTACATATGTATTTCTATTCTTTTTAAAACACCTGTGCTTGTCTGCCTAGGGTCTTAGCTGCGGCATGCAGGGTCTTTGGTTCCCGTGTGCAGACTCTCTAGTTGTGGCACACGGGCTCAGTAGCTTCAAGGCATGAGGGATCCAGTTCCCCGGCCAGGATTTGAACCCCCGTCCCCTGCACTGCAAGGCAGATTCTTAACCACTGGACCACCAGCGAAGTCCCTGTATTTTTATTCTTGCTCCCTAAGCACAAGCACGGAGAAGGCAATGGCACCCCACTCCAGTACTCTTTCCTGGAAAATCCCATGGATGGAGGAGCCTAGTAGGCTGCAGTCTATGGGGTCGCTGGGAGTCGGACACGACTGAGCAACTTCACTTTCACTTTCATGCATTGGAGAAGGAAATGGCAACCCACTCCAGTGTTCTTGCCTGGAGAATCCCAGGGACAGGGGAGCCTGGTAGGCTGCTGTCCATGGGGTCGCACAGAGTCGGACACGACGGAAGCGACTTAGCAGCAGCAGCAGCAAGCACAAGCACACACACACAAGCACAGACACACACAGACCTAACACACACAGTACAAGTTCCACGAGGGGTAGCAATCTGTCCACCCTGTTAGGCCTAGCACAGTGGCAAGAACATGGTTAATCCTCAGAAAATATGGGCTACACAGGGAAACGCAGGCAAATGGCATTTCTCCTTTGACCACTCTCCTCTACTGTCCTGCTCCGCCAGCCACACTTCTGCCTGTCTCCTCCACCACACCACCAGCAGGAGAAACAACAAACAAACAAACAAAAAACCCCAAACACTATTATCTAGCTTGAAATTTCTTTTAAAAGAATCGTGCATCATAAGGAGGCAGACCAAGAGCCTCCTAAAAATTACTTGCATTTTCAGTCAGGGGAAAGTCAACCCTTGTTGGAGGCGTGCCGTGAAAACAATCAGGCTTCAGAGCAATTCGGGCCATATAACAGCCAACAAAATTACATTTTTAAGTGGGATTTTGTGGGTTTTTTGGGGGGAGGGGGGAGGGTTGTTTGTTTTAATTAAAAATGCTGTTAAAGTTAAATGCCCCTGGATCTGACACCGTCTTTCTCTTGCAACCCCATGAATCACATTTACCGTGAGATGAAATCTGGTGTTAAATGCTTTGCATGACAGCATATGGTCGGGGCCAAGCTTAACACAACAGAGTTCTGTAATTTAGATTGGCTGTAATGAGGCACCACAATATTGTTGTCAGTGTTGGTGAGAGAGAGAGAGAGAGAGAGAAAGAGGGAGGGAGGGAGTCTGCAAGCCAGCTCAAAGCTTGCAACAGAACAGCAACTTCTCTTCAGCCCTTCACACAATTCAAACAGAAACTCCCACTGCCATTGCCCTTGGCCACCTGTTGCCAGTAAAACTAGCAAGGCTTGTATATTCAGTGCAAATATACTTTGGTATTAACTAACGAGGCTTCCTAATGCTGACAAGCAGTTAATGGATCTGAAAATTCAGCAATTCCAACCACCACCACCACCAAAAAAAAAATCCTTCATCTGTGATACACGGTTTCTCCATCAAATTCCTAGCTCAGAATAAAGCTAATATATTTTCTTCAAGGGGAAGGCTACTCTCTGAGCCAGGAAATTTTGTAGAGGCTTATGTTATTCTGATCCATCCCCCTCTTCCCTCTGTGTAATATTCATCAAAAGAAATGGACGGGAAAGGACTGAAAATGTATACTCCAAATGCAATGATGTACTTAACCTGGCCGGGTTCTCGGGGACTCCTGGGAATATAGACTGCAGTCACTTTGACAAGTGAGAGCCATCATTTTTGAATTTCAAATTCACAGGGAAACCTCAGGTAATTTGTCTGTTCCTTCATGAGTGACAGCTCCTTCACTCAGTAATGAAGTTATGCTCATATACCGCATCTAAGACTTCATACGCGGCACTGAGTGGGTTACAACGAAAGAAAGATATATTTATTTTCTCAAGAAGCGAACGACTTGTGGAGTTAGCTCCAGAAAAGAAGCCACCTGGGACTCTGATGGGATGAACTTCTCACCGCATGACTCACAGTTTTTCAAGGTTTGAAGACCCCTTAAAAAATCTCTTTCCAGACACCTTGGCCCTTCCCTCAGAGCCACTGAGAAACAGAACCTCTTTTTCATTCCTGGAGGCCTGAAGTAAGCCTAAGGTCATAGAGACTTCATCATGCAGGTGTGGTCTTTCTGGAGTAAAGAATCTAATGCTTTCTTCATCTGTTCCCTGAAGGATAAGTTCTGCTCATGGGAACAGTACCCACTAAGTCCCTGGCCAAGCATTTAGAATAGAACAAGGCCATTTTCGCCTTCTGGTGCATAAAGGCTCTATTTCCCCTGCTATCAACCTTTCTTATCTCCTATAGAAAATATTTATTGAATAGTTACTCTGTGCCAAACCCCATGCTTCGGGGTACCGGGTCCACAGAGTAAACAAAACGGGTTGTGAGAACTGCCTCACAGAGTTTACATTTGTAGTCTAATGGTGCTGACAGACAATAAAAGGGGCAATAACAATCTGGAGAACGGGGTGTAAATCCCATCTACGTGTTAAGGGTCAGGAGATGCTTCCTGCAAGGAGTCGTATCTAAGCTATGACAGGCTAGCTTTCTGTCCAGGAAGATTCACTCTCTGTGCCCCGTGTTCATGACCCTTGACTTTGGGTGTTATTCTATGACTTGCTCGCCCAGTGGGATGTTCATGCACATGGACTGAACTGAAAGATTAAAATGCGCTTCACCAAACTGACTCGCCCTCTGGTGCCTCTGCCATCAACATGAGAACCTGTCCCAGCTCTCCGGTTGGTACAAGGAGGACAAAAGACACTCGGGTTAGTCACCCAGCTGAGCTTCAGGCCTGCAGCTTGGCGCAGAGCCTCCAGCTGTGCCCAGCTTCCATCACCTTACCTTCAGATGTGTGAGTCCAAGGGAGTGAAACAGCTGTGCAGCCAACCTGCAGCCTGCAGCACCTCCCCGTTGACTCTGAGAGCAGCTGATCAGAGCCAGAGCCTAGACTCCCAGGAAGTCCTACAAGCTAAGTAAGGCTACAGGCGGCTCAGTGGTAAAGAATCTGCCTGCCAAGAAGGAGTCTTAGGTTTCATCCCTGGGCCAGGAAGATCCCCTGGAGAAGGAAGTGGCAAGCCACTCCAGTATTCTTGCCTGGGAAATCCCATGGAGAGAGGAGGCTGGTGGGCTACAGTCTCTGGAGTTGCAAAGAGTCGGAGACGACTTAACGTCTAAAGAGTAGTAGCAGCAGCAGCAGAGGATAAAAAGTAATGGAAGCAAAGTAAATGGATTTATATCTTCATCTAAAAGCAAGGGGAAGCCCTTTTAAGGCTTTAAGTAGGAAAACATACGATCAGATTTGGTATCAGAATGATCACACTGGCTCTACTGTGGAGAATAGATCAGAAAGGCTGTTAATGGATCTGAAATTAAATCTGGAGAGATAGGTTAGGCAGCTGGGACAGACATCCTGGAGGAAATGATGGAGGCTTGGACTTGGATCATGGCAAAGGGGGTGACAAGAATGGTTTGAGAGGGCTAGAAGAGTCGAGGCTGACTGTCCATGAGGGGTTTGGGCCCAGAGTGTCTCATTTCAAATTTACACCCGTAAGTAAGAAGAGTGTGACATGGGAGTGCAACAGGTGTGCCCAGTGCCCTCTGGGGACGAGTGTGCTCACAGACTGCCTGTGACTGGCTGGGACAAAGTGAATAACCAAAGAGGATTCCCCCTCCCCTGACCCGCACGCCGCACACTCTGCCCCCCCATGTAAGATGCTGCGTGGGCTCCAAACTGAGCGTGAGTTAGCGCTTCCTCTGTGAAGCCTTCTCTGACGCCCACACCCCGGACAGATTCAGGGCCTCCCTCCACCATCCTCCCACGGTGTTCATGCTCATCATGGGCCCAGAACTGCCCCAAGTATGTTATCTGTACGCAGGCATCAGCCCTTCCTGGGCCCGCTGCCACACAGGGTTGGGGGCTGGATTCCCTTACATCTTTGCTGCAAGAGAAACCCAAGGAGGCCTCACCTCATGTGCCTGAAGTGAGAGAGGAGGAGGAGGAACTGGGCCAGACGCCGGTGCTGCTGCTGCAGAGTCAGGCCTGCTTTGGCCATCAGATGGATCAAGGTGTCTGTGATCTTGTCCAGGACACGGTGGATGTGGTCTTTCTCTTCCAGAGACCTCAGAGTGCTGGACAGAAATGTGTACACTCCTGAATGTGCAGAGGAAGAGAGAAAAACTCAAAGAGGATAAGGTCCAGGAGGTGTGTGGGGTGACACTGAGACAGTGCCCCTCTGAAGCCCCCACCCTCCAAGCCCAACCACTGAGAAGCTGAGGATCTATTTGGTCCAGGCAACTATGCAAACGCCCTCATGAATATACATGTCTGAGAGCATGTGTCTAGGAAACTCATGTCACCTCCTGTGTGTGAGCCAGTTTCCAGGGTTTGTCATCAAGATTTCCTAGAAAGGTTTTGCTTGCTTTGGGGCCGTGACGGTTATACCAGCCACCTCTTCTCCGACAGGCCTTTCGCCAATGCTAACTATCCTGTTAACGCTGATGACAGCTCCAGGAAGGCAGCATTATCGCTCCATTTCACACGAAGAAACAAAAGTGCAAAAAAAACTGTATTAACTTGTGGAGTGAACTCGACCAGACAGAGCAGAATTGAGAATAACCCCAATGTGCCGACTCCACATCCAGTCTTATAATGGAAACTCTAAGAAGACACGTGACACCCTAGGTGAGACGCACAGAGTGAGTAAAAGGGATTTACTAAGTGGTGCAGGTAGGACTTAATCTGCTGCTACATTTCAGGTCAGGTTTGGGGCCTTCGTACTTTTCAGGCTCAGCTGAAAGGTTTATGATAGGAAGGGCGAAGGGACCCTGGGAAGTGCTGTTTTCATTGCCAAGTGAGGATTTACGTGCCCTCTTGCCTTTCTTCTGGTCATAAACCCCTGCTCTTGGAGCCACAGGTTAGTCTTCAGACTAAAATTAGACAATCGGGCCTCTCGGTTCCTTTGGATAGTATAAGCCTCGTACTAGAAAATCAGAGCTTTTTCAGGGCTTGTATATGGCTTCCTTGGGCTTCCCTGGTGGTTAAGATGGTAAAGAATCTGCCTGCAATGTCAGAGACGCAGGTTTGATCCCTAGGTGGGGAAGATCCCCTGGAGAAGGGCATGGCAACCCACCTCAGTGGTCTTGCTTGGAGAATCCCATGGACTGAGGAACCTGGTGGGCTACAGTCCACAGGGTTGCCAAGAGTTGGACACAACTGAGCACAACAACAACAACAAATACAAAGCTATAGATGGAGATTCCTTCCTCTAGGGTGGAGATGCTTGGAGGATGAGGATATGGGGCTTGTAAGTGCGACCTTGACAGAATGTGGTCCACTGGAGAAGGGAATGGCAAGCCACTTCAGTATTCTTGCCTTGAGAACCCCATGAACAGTATGAAAAGGCAAAATGATAGGATACTGAAAGAGGAACTCCCCAGGTCATTAGGTGCCCAATATGCTACTGGAGGTCAGTGGAGAAATAACTCCAGAAAGAATGAAGGGATGGAGCCAAAGCAAAAACAATAACCAGTTGGGGATGTGACTGGTGATAGAAGCAAGACCCGATGCTGTAAAGAGCAATATTGCATAGGAACCTGGAATGTCAGGTCCATGAATCAGGGCAAATTGGAAGTGGTCAAACAAGAGATGGCAAGGGTGAACGTCAACATTCTAGGAATCAGCGAACTAAAATGGACTGGAATGGGTGAATTTAACTCAGATGACCATTATATCTACTACTGTGGGCAGGAATCCCTCAGAAGAAATGGAGTAGCCATCATGGTCAACAAAAGAGTCCAAAATGCAGTACTCGGATGCAATCTCAAAAACAACAGAATGATCTCTGTTCGTCTCCAAGGCAAGCCATTCTATATCACAGTTATCTAAGTGTATGCCCCAACCAGTAATGCTGAAGAAACTGAAGTTGAATGGTTCTATGAAGGCCTACAGACCTTTTAGAACTAACACCCAAAAAAGATGTCCTTTTCATTATAGGGGACTGGAATGCAAAAGTAGGAAGTCAAGGAACACCTGGAGTAACAGGCACATTTGGCCTTGGAATGTGGAATGAAGCAGGGCAAAGACTAATAGAGTTTTGCCAAGAAAATGCACTGGTCATAGCAAACACCCTCTTCCAGCAACACAAGAGAAGACTCTACTCATGGACATCACCAGATGGTCAACACCAAAACCGGATTGATTATATTCTTTGCAGTCAAAGATGGAGAAGCTCTATACAGTCAACAAAAACAAGACCGGGAGCTGACTGTGGCATAGATCATGAACTCCTTATTGCCAAATTCAGACTCAAATTGAAGAAAGTAGGGAAAACCGCTAGACCATTCAGGTATGACCTAAATCAAATCCCTTATGATTATACAGTGGAAGTGAGAAATAGATTTAAGGGGCTAGATCTGATAGATAGAGTGCCTGATGAACTGTGGAATGAGGTTCGTGACATTGTACAGGAGACAGGGATCAAGACCACCCCCATGGAAAAGAAATGCAAAAAAGCAAAATGGCTGTCTGGGGAGGCCTTACAGATAGCTGTGAAAAGAAGAGAGGTGAAAAGCAAAGGAGAAAAGGAAAGATATAAGCATCTGAATGCAGAGTTCAAAAGAATAGCAAGAAGAGATAAGAAAGCCTTCTTCAGCGATCAATGCAAAGAAATAGAAGAAAACAACAGAATGGGAAAGACTAGAGATCTGTTTAAGAAAATTAGAGATACCAAGGGAACATTTCATGCAAAGATGGGCTCGATAAAGGACAGAAATGGTACGGACCTAACAGAAGCAGAAGATATTAAGAAGAGGTGGCAAGAATACACGGAAGAACTGTACAAAAAGGATCTTCACGACCCAGATAATCAGGATGATGTGATCCCTAATCTAGAGCCAGACATCTTGGAATGTGAAGTCAAGTGGGCCTTAGAAAGCATCACTATGAACAAAGCTAGTGGAGGTGATGGAATTC
>SJYQ01007179.1:710708-721573 GCA_006410935.1 Redunca redunca
CTCCAGTACTTTGGCCACCTCATGCGAAGAGTTGACTCATTGGAAAAGACTCTGATGCTGGGAGGGATTGGGGACAGGAGGAGATGGGGACGACTGAGGATGAGATGGCTGGATGGCATCATGGACTCGATGGACAGGAGTCTGAGTGAACTCCGGGAGATGGTGATGGACAGGGAGGCCTGGCGTGCTGCGATTCATGGGGTCGCAAAGAGTCAGACACGACTGAGCGACTGAACTGAACTGAAGTGCCACCTTCCCAGTAGAAGGAGCTCCCCCTGCTGAGTGGAGCCAAATAACAACAGGCAGAGGTGATAGTTCTGTGAGTGGGGGAGGGGGCAGGGAGGGAGGGGAGAAATCGTGGTTTCCCTCATAAGGTCCTCGTCCCTATTTCTTTCATCTGACCTTAAAGCTTCCATCGTATCCTTTTTAACACAGAGATCCATAAATTTCCTGTTTGCTTAAGATACTGTGAGTTGGATTTCTGTGACTCGCAACTGAAAGACTCTGGACTCTTAAAGTTGGAAGTTCAGGAGACAAGGAAGGTGAGTGATAAGAGGTGAGAAGTATTGAAAGCAAAAGGAAGGCAGGATGGAGCAGTTCTTTTGTCGAGACTGCAGCGATGGATGCTCTATCAAGTGAGCACTGCAGAAGCCAACTTGTCCTGCTCAAAGCACATCCCCTCGAAGGGAGCAGATGACGCGGTATTTAGCTCCAGATATACATCTATTTAGCAACATTATTTTCGGTCTTATTAGCCCACTGGCCCTCCCATAAATGTATTTCTCCTTCTCCCCTCCCCTCATCCTCACCGGGTATTTTCAAGTTAAAGGCCCCCCGGGTTATGAATGCCCGTCTCTATGCCAGTGGCACAGTGATGAGTTCCTGCTCATGCCGCAGCCTGTAGGATGAAAATGGGGAAAACACCCACACAGAAGAACTCATAGTAAACACAGTTGTAACTGCCCAGGATGGGAAACGGCTAACATTCAGAACAAATACAGCAACAACAAAACCAGGACGGCCAGGCTCCTGGCTTGCAGGCTGTAGAAGAGAATAATGTAGCTTTTGGTAACCGGAGGCGTTCTTGTCCAAAGGAAACAGAGCCCAGGATAAGTAAGCAGTGGACAGGCAGTGGGACGAGAAAGAAACTGCTGGATTACTTATGTTCCCCGTGGGCTTCTGATAGAGAAAGGCTGTGCCGGTTAGAAAAAAGGGCACGTGTCCAGTGCCTTGGGGTGGATGCGGAGGTAACGGGTCGCCGAGGGGGTGTGCACCAGTGGGTTGGGGGGCCCGGGACAGCCCCTGCTGAGCCCCACGGCCCTGCTTTTCCCCGCCCTTATGTCATCACACACATTCTAGCCTGGTGTCTCTCAGAAGCCCTGCCGTCTGGCTGGAATATCCTGGGAACCTGCCCAGGCCACAGAGCTGACTGAATCCAACTTGGATGATGCATTTTCTACCAATTTCCTTTTTTTTTTGTTGTTACCACCCAGGATGCTGGCCTCGCTCACCAATCATCCCATTCTTTTTCAAGGAAACCACAGGACGGAGGAGCATCCACGCCTCTGCACCTGCTTGTCCTGCTCATGCGCCCCGGGTGGGAGTGGCCAGTACAGAGCTGTGGATGTGCTGAGACCCCGGGTGGCACCCTCCCCTCGCCAGGGGAGGCCAGAGCCTTGGCATGCAGGCTCCTGGAAGTGCAGCCCACCTCCCACTGCTGGTTCCCCCTCCTGTTCTGGTCCTCCCTCCAGCCTGCTCTCCCTGAGAAGTAGGGATTCCAAGCCTTCTCTTAAATGTTAATATTGTAAGTGCAGCGACTGCCCATGGAGGGTTGATTTTCTTAACTGACTTTCCGGATACCTGCCATTCTCAGAACAAGCTTGTTTTTCTAGTCCTGTTTTGGCACCAATGCAGCTTATCATCTCATCCTTGTCGGCAGATGCTTCCTAGCTGTGCGAATATACTTAGAAATAAATATACAGTCCTGCTGGAATGCCAATAATCGACAACAGCAGCCATCTTCTTTCTGGGCTTTTCTGGCAAGGAAAAAAATAAAAAAAAAGCAAGTGGTCCCAGTTTGTTATCTATTGCTCCTAAGGGGCCAGTGAGAGAAACAACAGAAATCCTAATTCCCAGAAGGCTTCAGGTGCTCTGGCAAGAGCCAAACTACGGCTTCTGGTAATTTTCATACCCCAGGTGGTCCCTGCCACCCTGGACAGCTGTGCCACTGTTCCCAGCAGCACGGAGCCAGTGACCAGACAGTGCAGGCCTTCAGAAACAGTCTTACAACAAGGCAGGCTTTTGCAACTCCCCAGGCTGCTCCAAATCCCCAAGATGGAAAAAACAATCTGTATGTCATTATCCAGGCTCGAAGCGCTGTTGGCAAATCCAAGCTTCTACGTATTCTGAATCTTGCGGCCAAACACCGGGAGCCTCAGGAAGACTCTATGGAGAAAAACCTGGTGGTAGGAAGGAAGGGGGAGCAAAAGCGCCTGGACACCCGGTAGAGAAGAGAGCTCAGCCTTTCGCCCTCTCCGGCTCTCACTGCCTTGTGCTTCTGCACTCTTCTTCCTCCTCTTGCTCTGCTCGGGCACTCTCTTCCTTCCTTCCTTCCTTCCTCTTTCCCACTCCATCCCGCAGGAACACCCTTGCTGCCCCTTCATCACTTTTCCAGATGATGCAGTCTTCTCTTCGGGAAGCTGGACGAATGCAGATACGGAGACAGCAGTGCCCACCTGCGCATGACTGTATCCAGAGGAAGCACTGGCAGGACCCGGGGCCACGCGCCCGGGCACTTACCTCCACTGGGCTGGGGGCACATCCAGCTGTTCTCGGAGAAGTGAGGAAGGAAGACACTGATGCTTCAGAGCAAAGTCTTCAAGTAAGGCCATTTTTTTTTCTTTTCTTTTCCAGAAGGACGAATATGACAGTGGATCCTGGGAGAGTCCTTGTGTCCACAGCAGCTTGACCAGAAAAGCAAAGGGGATGACTCAAAGGAAAAAAGAAAACTCCTTAAACCCCTGGCTGTAAGTGGTCTAGACCTGAAAGCTGCTGCTCTGCTGGAATAAAAAAGGAACTTTTGGGGGGACTCGGCACACGAAGGACTCAGTGATTCATTCGCAGATCAGCCTGTTAAGTGTGCTGCTGGGCATGGCTCCCACAATCAAACTGGGGTGTTTGCTCTTAAGTGCCTTCTTGGCGGACAGTTTCATGAGTGCCACATTCGTTTTAGGCATCACGTCTGATAGCTGCTCCTCCTCCTGGCACTGTGGGTCCTGCAGGATGTTGGATGGCTCGTGGTGGCTGAAGCTACTTAGTGAGAAGGGCTGTGCTGGATATCCTACAATATGTGGGACAGTCCCAAAGAATGAAGGACTTCTTTTCTCTTTCTTTTTTAAAGGGCAGATAATTTCATATTTAAAGTTAGAAATTCACCTCACCAAAATAGATACCATCCATCATTAAAGATGCATTAACCATCAAAGATTTTGAGTTCCAGTTTCTTTGTGTGTGTGTAAGTGAGTGTGTGTGTGTGTTCTGTGACAGAGTTTTCCTTTTGAAAAATTTCTTATTAGAGGATAATTACACAACTGAGCACACACATGCATAAAAGTGAAAGTGTTACTCAGTCGTGTCCCACTCTTTGTGACCCCATGGACTGCACCCCACCAGGCTTCTCTGTTCATGGGATTCTCCAGGCAAGAATACTAGAGTGGGTTGCCATGCCCTCCTCCAGTGAATCTTCCTGACTCAGGGATTGAACCTATATCTCTTATGTCTCAAGCATTGGCAGGCAGTTTCTTTACCACTGATGCCACCTGGGAAGTCCATGCATTATTAATACATGTAAGCATTTTACTACTTTATCAGTTTTTGTATTGTAGTCAAGCCTCGGCATCTGCATTGAAAGATACAGCATTTTATTTTAAATTAGTTCAATATTATTCCTCCTTTATGACCATTTTGAAGTTATCTGAAATTACATTTTTTTGTAAAAGAAGATGTACATGTATAGACTATTATTTATTTTGTTCTAGGCTAGTCAAAGGAATATGCATGTTTTATTGGACTGGTGTTGGTTCCTGGCAATTCTTTTTTTTTTTTCCCCTGCATTCAAGCTTAATTGTATATTTAATGGCTTTTTCCTTAAGCACAGTTTTATTTGTAAATTAATTTCTATTAGCGTATAGTTGCTTTACAATGTTGTGTTAGTTTCTGCTGTACAGCAAAGTGAAGATATACACACATCCCTTTTCTTTTGGATTTCCTTCCCAGTCTCAGTCACCACAGAGCACTGAGCAGAGTTCCCTGTGCTATATAATAGGTTTCCCGACCCAGGAAGCGAACCCGGGTCTCCCGCATTGCAGGCAGACCCTTTACCGTGGGAGCCACCAGGGAAGCCCGTTTCATTTGGAGTTCCTGGCAATTCTAAGAGATTTATCTCCAGAGTTTGTGATTCCCAAGCATGGCTGTCCCTCCGTCTCTTCTGTGGGGCTTTCCAAGATATGGCTGTTCAGGTTCCAGCCAAATCTGCTGACCGAAAGCTGGAGTTGGAGCTCTTGTGTCTATGCTTCTTAAAAGCTCCCCACTGATGAGTCTGATGCCTAGCTAGGATGAAGAATCACATGATTACCATGATTTGCTCTTTCATGGCCACTACTATGTAAGCTCTTAGAAACATGGACTGTATCTTCAGTGAAAAGTGTCTTATCCCAACGCTGAAACTACTTTGAGAATTTCCTTTCCAACTTCCTCGTCATGTTGTGGTCCCCTATGCTTCTTTCCCCTTTCTGGCTGGCTTGATTAGAATGGAGATAACTCAGGATGACCATGGAAATCACCCAATTAATACTGCAGAGTCCTTGCACAACCACACAGAAGAAGGCTCTGGCACTATCCTATACAAGCACCCAGTGATATTAAGTAAACAAGAAACAAACCTTCATGTGTTTGCACCATTATACATTTTGGAACCTATTTGTTATAGTTGCTCTACTCTAAGGCAAGATGAGAAGTATTTTATGACTTACTGACTGTATCAATGAATAAACTGTATAAATCAGACAAAGTCAAAGTGATGCTTGGTACACCTCCTTTTGTTGCCATTTTCTGCATTCCTAAGGCCTTAGGTTGCATGAAAGTGAAAGTGTTAGTCACTCAGTCAGGTCTGACTCTCTGCGATCCCGTGGACTGTAGCCCACCAGACTCCTTTGTCCATGGAATTCTCGAGGCAAGAATACTGGAGTGGGTTGCCATTTCCTTCTCCAGTGGATCTTCCCGACCCAGGGATCGAACCTGGGTCTCCTACATTGCAGGCAGATTCTTTACTGACTGAGCCACCAGGGAAGTCCTTAGGTTGCATAGTTATAAAGTATAACAAAATATGGCAATACTGGCATTTGGGAATATAACTTAGGTTATAAATCATTTCTCTTCCCAAATGCCAATATCACCACATTTTGTCATAGAAATCATGCTCTAGATTCTAGAACCACCTCATCATCTCCTGTCATGCTAACCATTCCTTCTGAATACTAACATAATTCATAGCAACCAATAAGTTCAAAGAATCAAGAGGGAAGCCCAGGATGCCAGAATGTTTAGTTAGTCATCATTCAAAGATGCTGCTCCCAACATTATTAAGGTTTCAGAGACTGCACTGTACCATGCAGGAACTGACTTCTCATTTCATGAACTGAACAAAGAGAATGTTGCCTTGAGCAATATTTGTCCATAGGCAGGAAATGTACATCCTTCTAGCGGTGTGTGATTATTTACTAAAAGGTGAAGAACTTTTCATAACTCCCAGTCCTTGAGCAAATGTTTACTATTACTCTAGTCTTTGTAAGATCACACACTTCTCCAGTCATCTTCTAAGTGGTCTCATAGTGAGATGGATCACAGCAAAGATAAGGATTCTTGTCACAACACAACAGGGACCATAGCAGTCCTTTCATTTTGGCATCACTATAATACCCATGAGTACGCCCGTGGCACAGATGACTATGAACTCATCCACAAATGATTCAGTGACATTTATCAATTTAGCATAATTTTTAGTGAAATCTAATAGAGATTCTACCTAGTATATCAATGCCTTCAGGCTGACTCAAAGGACAAACCTCTAAATGATTTCAGGTGGTGAAACTGATGACTTGATTTAATTGATGTGAAAAGAAATCTCAAAAGTGTACTTTAAAAAAATATTTTTTAGGACTTTCCCGGTAGTCCAGTGGTTAAGAATTCACTATTGCAGGGAACATGGGTTCAATCCCTGGTCCGGGAAGATCCTGCATGCCTCAGGGCAACTAAACCTGTGCACCACAACAGTCGGGCCTATGCTCCAGAGCCCATGAGTCACAACTACTGAGTCAATGTGCCCCAAGTACTAAAGCCCTCGCCTAGAGCCTGTGTCCCTGTGCACAGCAACAAAGACCTAGCACAGCCAAAATAAATCAAATGTTAAAAGAAAAAAAAATAATTTTAGTGGTATCCATATGTCTCACTCCTATACATAAAATCAGTCTTTACTTTTTGTAGTAAATAGTCCCCTATCCAATTAAAATCAATAAATTTAAACAAAATAAATAAATAAATAGTCCCTTAGCCTTATACCTTTCAGGATGAAGCCATTATGAATCTATATTGCTGACCCATGGATCAAACCCCCGTCTCCTGCATTTCAGGCAGATTCTTTAGCACCTGAGTCCTCAGGAAGCCCTATATCGCTTAGGGGCCTCCTTTTTGTTAGTTATGTCTGTAATATATGAAGAAACAGCCAGGTTCCTGATTTTCCTATTCCTCCGTCAATTACTACCTTTCTGAGATCAAGAAGAAGACAGTCTGAAGAGATAACTTTATGGAAAATGGATGGCCTGTCTAATACAATGGAGTTTGTTCACCGGTTCCACGTGGAACTCCTAGTCCAGGTGAGCTGGCTGGTCTCAAGAGGTCTTGAGGGCTTTTCTTTTTTTTCCCCAGAAAACATAGGTTAAAGCAGTCTGGATGGATCTGTTTCCCTGCATCGCACCTTTTCTCACTTGCCATTTTAAAGACAATGGAGCAATAGCACAGAGCTGGAAGCGGCTGTTTACACACATGTAACATTTATCTTCCAGAAATGATCACAGCGATATCTCCCATCCAACACTGGTTTCCAGAGTGTGATCTTGGCACTCCTGTCATGGAGATGTGTGATTATGCCCCTCCCTGGAGGCTGGGTGGACCCGTGACTTGCTTGCAATCAATAGAATGGGATAGATGACACTGCCTGGTTTCCAAGGTACAATATGCTTGTCATCTAAGGCATACAGCTTCTGCCTGTCAACTGGGACACTTGCTTCTGGAGCCCTCACTGCCTTCCTTATAAGAGGCACAGTGCAACAGGCCACAAAGAAGCCAAGGCCACAGATAAGCATCACAGTTGAGTTGACTGTTGGCTGACGCACCAGCCAACAGCCAGCATCAGTAGGCAGCATGTGAGCAAAGACCTTTAAGATGTCTCTAGCCAATGACTATCAAATTACTGTTAGTGCATGACCCTCACCTGAGGCCCCAGACATGATGAGGAAGGAACAGTCCATGCCCTCTGTGCTCTATCCAAATCCATGATTAAGAGAATCCAAACCCTTTTTTTTCTTTTCTTAGCCATTAAGTTTTGAGGTGATTTATTACACTGCAGCAGGGCACAGAGCACACCTAGGTGTCTGCACAAGATGGGCAAAGTAGAGACTAGACTCCTGATCTGGTACATCATGAGATGAGACAGCATTTGAGTACTTCCTACTCCACATGAGGAATCCTCCCAACTCCCAATGCCTCAGCCCTGCCCTGAATCTCCACTCTGGTTAGTATAATGGTCAGGGCTTGAGCTCATCCTATCAGACCCTATACACAGTTTACAAATTTCATAGGAGGTATTTACCCCTAACAACTACCCAGCTGATGATCAAAATAAATGGATCTTCCCCTAATTGGCAGCCTCGTATATCGGCACCCTACTTTCTTATCAGAGGAATTCCCAGGTGACGCTAGTGGTAAAGAATCCATCTACCAATACAGGAGACATAAGAGACATGGGTTCGATCCCTGGGTCGGGACAATCCTCTGGAGGAGGGCATGGCAAGAGAATAGGACACTCAAATTCTAAGCTGCAGCATCCTTATCAGGTGCTGGTTGTAATAAATAGACCTTGTAGAGATTTGCATAAAGGTGAGTTTTTACATTGAACAACTAGTATATTTTATTTTTATTAAAAGCAGGTAGACCTTATAATGAAATGTGTTCTCTTTGCTTTGGCCCAGTGAAAGAAGCTGAGAGCCAAATTTGTGGCCCACTCCTAGGAACTGTACAGATGGACTGCTGTGTGCTAATCTGACTCCTGCATTTATTATTTTCTTCACATTATTTTCCCTTTTATCAGATTGCGTCAATTACTGCCTTCCTCATTTTGCATCCGGAGAAGGTGATGGCACCCCACTCCAGTACTCTTGCCTGGAAAATCCCATGGATGGAGGAGCCTGGTAGGCTGCAGTCCATGGGGTCGCAAAGAGTCGGACACGACTGAGTGACTTCCCTCTCTTCATTTTGCATCACATGAAATCTAGTAGGCCATTTCAAATCCTTTGTGGAACAAAGGCAATACATAAACAAAATAAAGAGCACGCCGCCCTCCTCTGTCAAAGCAATCAACCGGGTTAGCGTGAATACAAATGTTTATAAAACATCATTAAACATTCATCTGACTTAACCGCAAAGCCACAAAAAAATGCTATGTGATCTAAGAATATACAGCTGGTTGAATGCACATGTTCTTGTCATTCTGAGTTGAACAGCACTGTTTAAAAATCCTGTGATGATCTTCACTGGTCACTGTGAAGTGACACCTTCTTGTGTGATTGTAAAGGCCACCCCTTCTGGTTTGGGTTTGCATGTTCATCTTCAGAGCCACAGAGATGCAGATATATTCTCTCCCCTTTTCTGAGATAGAGAATGAAAATGGTGAAATGGCTGACACTTCTCACTGATTATTTTGAAAAAGATAATTACTGTCCAAAATTACTGTTTCAGAAAGATAAGTGGACATGTAGATGATACCTATTCTTCAGATATATCAGTTCCATCATTTCAAGAGAGCTCTGCATTAGATGAAAATTGTGTTGAAAAAGTGTCACATGACTGTGACAGGTCTGTCTCGTTTCTCCTTAACGGAGCCTTGTGAAAGGATGTATTACATCGTAAAAAAGGAGACACAGAATTCTAGAATTGTGGATTTAATTTAAGTTTCGTGGTTTTTCACACCATTTGGAGGAACAAAATCCTTTTAAAAGAGTGAACTTCCTGTGAAACCCTCACATATAAACTGAATGAAGTCAAATCTCTCTGATTAAAGCAGAAGAAATGGGGAAGGGGAGACTAGAGGTTGGTCCCTTAGCCTCTCCCTCTCTGATTCACGCCCCCATCCTCTGGTGACCCGAGGCTCCTTCTGACACACAGGGCTCAAGCAGAAGGTTTAAACACCACAGATCTCAGGACCATGAGAAGACAAGTCATAGACTGGGAGAAAATATTTGCAAAAGACACATCTATTAGAGGACTCTTAGCAAAATAAACAAGAACTTGAAACTCAAGAAAGAGAAAATCAATGACTCAATTAAGAAATGGGCAAAAGACCTGAACAGAGACCTCACCAAAGAAGAGATAGAAGATAGGCCAATAAAAAGATCCTTCGCAATATATGTCAATTGTTGCTGTTTTTCAGTCGCTCAGTCGTGTCTGACACTTTGCGACCCCATGGACTGCAGCACTATTTCCAGGAGTTTGCTCAAACTCATGTCCATTGAGTTGGTGATGTCATCCAACCATCTCATGCTCTGTTGCCCCCCTTCTCTTCTTGCCCTCAATCTTTCTCAGCATCAGGGTCTTTTCCAATGAGTCAGCTCTTTGCATAAGGTAGAAAACAACAGCGAGACGCACCTACACACCTATTAGAAGGACCAGAATCTAAATGCCAACAACTTCAAATGCTGGTGAGGATGCGGAGTGGCAGAAACTCTCACTCATTGCTGGAAGAGATGAACAATGGTGTAGCCACTTTGGAAGACAATTGGCAAATTTTTACTAAAGATACTCTTTGTATATAAGCCAGAAATCATGCTCCTTCATAGTTACCAAAATGAGTTGGACATTTATGTCTACACAAAACCTGCACGTGGACATTCATGGCACCATTACTCTAGCTGCCAAAGCTCGGGGGCAAGATGTCCTATAGTAGGTAAGCGGACTTGAAAGTGAAGTTGCTCAGTCGTGTCCGACTCTTTGCGACCCCATGGACTGTAGCCTACCAGGCTCCTCCCTCCATGGGATTCTCCAGGTAAGAATACTAGAGTGGGTTGCCATTTCCTTCTCCAGGGGATCTTCCTGACTCAGGGATCAAACCCATTTCCTTCTCCAGGGGATCTTCCTGACTCAGGGATCAAACCCGGGTCTCCCACATTCCAGGCAGACACTTTAACCTCTGAGCCACCAGGGAAGGTAAGTGGATAAACTGTGGTAAATCCAGACAATGGAAGATTATTCAGGGCTATAAAGCAATGAGCTATCAAGGCATCAAAAGACATAGAAGAATCTTAAATTCACATTACTACATGTAAGAAGATAATCTGGAAAGACTACTAATGTATGATTCCAACTACATGACATTCTGCAAAAGATGAAACTAAGAAGACAGTAAAAAATATCAGTGGTTTATACGGGTTATAGAAATGGGTGGGATGAATAGAGCACAGAGAATTTTTAGGGCAGAATGTCCTCAACGTCTTAAATATCATACAATATGGAGACTACTCTGTACAATATACTATATA
>SJYQ01007179.1:722291-756581 GCA_006410935.1 Redunca redunca
CACTGTTGGGCTTGTAATCTGTCGGTTTTAATTATTCATTTATGTATCGTTCCTGTTATGATGCCCTCTGTGCTTCCAGGGCTCGCCACAGACTCGGCAGGGAGAGTGTTTCCTGGTGTTTGGAAACCTCTCTTCTTAAAGTTCCTTTCCCGGGTCGGGCTTCCCTACCCAGGACGCAGCTCCCTCCCCACCTCCTTTGTCTCTTTTTTCGTCTTTTATATTTTTTCCCTACCTGTTTTTGAAGGCAATGATCTGCTTTTCTGTGTGCTTGATGTCCTCTGCCAGCATTCAGAAGTTGTTTTGTGGAGTTTGCTAGGCGTTGAAATGTTTTTTTGAGGAATTTGTGAGGGAGAAAGTAATCTCCTCGTCCTAATCCTCCGCCATCTTCCCAGAATTGTCTGACTGCTTCCAGTTGTAAGAACTGGAGACTAGATTGCACTTAGTCCTTGGGATCCGTGAGATCAGACAGGGCATTCTTGGAACCAGCAGTTTCTTGATCACTAGAGAAGGGCACAGCTAGAGGGGCTTTCCTTGTGGCTCAGATGGTAAAGAAACTGCCTGCAATGCGGGAGACCTGGGTTTGATCCCTGGGTTGGGAAGATCCCCTGGAGGAGGGTATGGAAACCCACTCTGTATTCTTACTTGGAGAATCTCCATAGACAGAGGAGCCTGGCAGCCTATAGTCCATGGAGTTGCAAAGAGTCGGACACAACTGAGCAACTAAGCACAGAGCAGCCATGGGGTCACATGGTAAGCTGTTCATCCGAGCTGGTTATTGACAAGGCAAGGTCATGTCAGTCACACAAACCCAGAACCCAGAGCACGTGAAATCTTTGGGAGAACCAGGTTCTCCTTCCAGAGATGAGATTTTAAATGGAGGTTAAACTTACAGCCATTCAACCTCTTGGCTTTCTGTTTGTAAATATCCCTCAATAAAAACAGTGGCAAAGGGATCAAAGACAGAAGGTAAGAAACTAAATGCCAGCCCTCTGTGCATCCTGATTGCCTGGAATAAGAGCAGCTCACCAGCACAGTGTCTGTGCAAGTCATAAAATTGAAAAATGACATAACAAACAACTACAAACATAACAGATCATAAAATATGACAACATTCTCTGAAACAATAAATTGCTTCAAAAGGAGAGAACTTGGGGTGTTTGCAATATGACATTTACAATATGTTCTGTGTAGAAACTCCTGCCTGGGGGTCTTCACAGCTGAGGGCAGTAGCTTGGGGGGAGGAAGCTGTCTACTGTCTTTGCTGTTCCAGGAGATTCTCCATTCTGTCTTCTGCATACATGATAAGATTACATTTATATAAATGTGTAATTTAATAAAGCTTTCTGGGCAGTAGGCAATATGTATGAAAAGATTTAATGAACCTTATACTCTTTTACTCGGAGAAGGCAATGGCACCCCACTCCAGTACTCTTGCCTGGAAAATCCATGGACGGAGGAACCTGGTAGGCTGTAGTCCATGGGGTCACTAAGAGTCAGACATAACTGAGCGACTTCACTTTCACTTTTCTCTTTCATGCATTGGAGAAGGAAATGGCAGCCCACTCTAGTGTTCTTGCCTGGAGAATCCCAGGGACGGCAGAGCCTGGTGGGCTGCCGTCTATGGGGTCGCACAGAGTCAGACACGACTGAAGCGACTTAGCAGTAGCAGCAGCAATATACCCTTTTACTAATGCCAAAGAAGCTGAATGGTTCTATGAAGATCTACAAGACCTTCCAGAACTAATACTGAAAAAGATGTCCTTTTCATCATAGAGGACTGGAATGTAAAAGTAGGAAGTCAAGAGGTACCTGGAATAACAGGGAACTTTGGCCTTGGAGTACAAAATGAAGCAGGGAAGGCTAACAGTTTTGCCAAGAGAACACACTGGTTATAGCGAACACCCTCTTCCGACAGCACAAGAGAAGACTCTACAGATGGACATCACCAGAAGGTCAATACCAGAATCAGATTGATCATATTCTTTGCAGCCAAAGATGAAGAAGTTCTATACAGTCAGCAAAAACAAGACCAGGAGCTGGCTGTGGCTCAGATCATGAACTCCTTATGGTCAAATTCAGACTTGAAGAAAGTAGGGAAAACCACTAGACTATTCAGGTATGACATAAATAAAATCTCTTCCAATTATACAGTGGAAGTGACAAATAGATTCAAGGGATTAGATCTGATAGACAGAATGCCTGAAGAACTATGGACAGAGGTTTGTGACATTGTACAGGAGACAGGGATCAAAACCACCCCCAAGAAAAAGAAAGGCAAAAAGGCAAAGGATTGTCTGAGGAGGCCTTACAAATAGCCAAGAAAATAAGAGAAGCTAATGGCAAAGGTAAAAAGGAAAGATATACCTACCCATCTGAATGCAGAGTTTCAAAGAACAGCAAGCAGAAATAAGAAAGCCTTCCTCAGCAATCAATGCAAAGAAATAGAGGAAAACAATACAATGGGAAAGACTAGAGATCTCTTCAAGAAAAATTAGAGATACCAAGGGAACATGTCATGCAAAGATAGGCTCCATAAAGGACAGAAATGGTATGGACCTAACAGAAGCAGAAGATAATAAGAAGAGGTGGCAAGAATACACACAAGAACTATACAAAAAAGATCTTCATAACCCGGATAACCACGATGGTGTGATCATTCACCTAAAGTCAGACATCCTGGAATGTAATGTCAAGTGGGCCTTAGAAAGCATCACTACAAACAAAGCTAGTGGAGGTGATGGAATTCCAGTGGAGCTATTTCAAATCCTGAAAGATGATGCTGTAAAAGTGCTGCACTCAATATGCCAGCAAATTTGGAAAACTCAGCAGTGGCCACAGGACTGGAAAAGGTCAGTTTTCATTCCAATCCCAAAGAAAGACAATGCCAAAGAATGTTCAAACTACCACACAATTGCACTCATCTCACACGGTAGCAAGGTAATGCTCAAAATTCTCCAACCCAGGCTTCAACAAGTACGTGAACCATGAACTTCCAGACGTTCAAGCTGGATTTAGATAAGGCAGAGGAACCAGAGATCAAATTGTCAACATCTGTTGGATCACAGAAAAAGCAAGAAAGCTCTAGAAAAACATCTATTTATACTTTATTGACTATGCCAAAGCCTTTGACTATATGGATTACAACAAACTGTGGAAAATTCTTAAAGAAATGGGAATATCAGACCACCTTACCAGCCTCTTGAGAAATCTTTATACAGGTCAAGAAACAACAGTTAGAACTGGACATCATACAACAGACTAGTTCCAAACAGAGAAAGGAGTACATCAAGGCTGTACATTGTCACCCTGCTTATTTAACTCATATGCAGAGTACATCATGTGAAATGCCAGGCTAGATGAAGCACAAGCTAGAATCAAGATTCCCGGGAGAAATATCAGTAACCTCAGATATGCAGATGACACCACCCTTATGTCAGAAAGTGAAGAAGAACTAAAGAGCCTCTTGATGAGAGTGAAAAAGCTGGCTTAAACTCAACATTCAAAAAACTAAGATCATGGCATCTGGTCCCATCACTTCATGGCAAATATATGAGGAAACAGTGGAAAGAGTGATAGACTTTATTTTCTTGGGCTCCAAAATCACTGCGGATGGTGACTGCAGCCATGAAACTAAAGAAGCTTTCTCCTTGGAAGAAAAGCTATGACCAACCTAAACAGCAAAGACATTACCTTGCCAACAAAGGTCCATCTAGTCAAAACTAGGGTTTCTCTAGTAGTCATGTATGGATGTGAAAGTTGGACCATAAAGAAAGCTGAGCACTGTAGAACTGATGCTTTTGAACTGTGGTGTTGGAGAAGACTCTTGAGAGTTCCTTGGACTGCAAGGAGATCCAACCAGTCAATCCTGAAGAAAATCAGTCCTGAATATTCATTGGAAGGACTGATGCAGAAGCTGAAATTCCTACACTTTGGCCACGGGGTGTGAAGAACTGACTCAATAGAAAAGACCCTGATGCTGGGAAAGACTGAAGGCAGAAGGATAAGGGGACAAGAGAGGAGGAGATGGCTGGATGGCATCGCTGACTCGATGGACATGAGTTTGAACAAGCTCTGGGAGTTGTTGATGGGCAGGGAAGCCTGGTGTGCTGCAGTCCATGGGCTTGCAAAGAGTGGGACATGCCTCAGTGGCTGAACAAAACTAAAAGGATCTCCCTCACCCACGGATTGATCCCTCATTTCCTGCATTGGCAGGAAGTTTCTTTACCGCTTATCTACCAGAGAAACGCAAGCTAGTGTATGTGTGGTGCTAAGTCACTTCAGTTGTTTCCGACTCTGTGCCTCTGTGCGACCCTAGGGACTATAGCTTGCCAGGCTCCTCTGTCCATGAGATTCTCCAGGCAAAAATACTGGAATGAGTTGCCATGCCCTCCTCCAAAGGATCGTCCCAACCCAGGAATCGAAACCACATCTCTTACTTCTCCTGCATTGGCAGCCAGATTGTTTACCACTAGCGCCACCTGGGCAGACCCTAATATACAGTAGCTTATAAATCAATGAAAGTGAACGGGTTAGTCGCTCAGCCATGTATGACTCCTTGGGAGCCCATGGACTGTAGCCTGCCATGCTCCTCTGTCCATGGAGTTCCCTAGGCAAGAATACTAGAGTTGGTTGTCATTTCCATCTCCAGGAGATCTCTGTCTTTCTTTCATTAGAAGAAAAACGGAAAGAAAAGTAAATATAAAGTTAAAAACTCAGAGAAATTAGAACTGAGGCAACCCTCAAGCTACCCCAACATACAGAAGTAGCCATCCACTCTGTGCTGCTAAGTCACTTCAGTCGTGTCCGACTCTGTGCGACCCCATGGACTGCAGCCTACCAGGCTCCTCCATCCATGGGATTTTCCAGGCAAGAGTGCTGGAGTGGGGTGCCATTGCCTTCTCCGCACCCACTCCCTGCAGGAAAGATAATCATAGAGTCCCTGCAGGAAAGAGTAACCATCCACTCCCCGCAGGAAAGAGTAACCATCCACTCCCTGCAGGAAATCACTGAAGAAAGCTGAGGTTGATGCAGTGTTCAAGGACCAGGACTCCAAAGAAGAGGCAGAGAGTTTGTTTTTCCATCTTTCTTTCAAACCAAGTGAAGCAGGTGGATGTAACCATGGGCCCATGCATGAAAGTCAAGGCCCAGAGATAGGTCTTCCAACTAAGTGTAGGGATGTCTGGTTTAGACTGAAAACTTTACAGTCTGGATTTCCATGGAAAGATTTAAGGAAACATATATATTCCATTTTCGCTTTTACTTGTTCAGTGAGTAACATGTAGGGAAAGAAAACTCCATTAAAAAGTAATACTGCATTTTCCTTCTGAGCTCAATAAATTAGTGGGGGTTTATTGTTGTTTCCTCGTGGTTTCCCTCAGTTCAAGGGTTGACACACTTTTAGATTTACAGTTCAGTGTTCCAGACATGAGAGCAGACAGAGGACACTTAAGGCCCTTCCAAATATAGGGCCTGAGTGTAATTCTCATCCTATGATTAGAACAGGGAGATCCTGAACACCAAAATCCCTGTACAGTATTAGGTTACATAATATTTTCCCTATTAAAAGTAACAGACTATATTAGTAATGATGATATTAGCTCATGTTTTAAAGCTATTCTGTTACATCATTAACAAACCTATAGGGTTAATAGGACTGTTTAGAATTACTATGCGTTTTTAAAAATATTTATTTATTTGGCCGCACTGGGTCTTAGTTGCAGCATGCTAACTCTCAGTTGCAGCATGTAGGATCTAGGTCTCTGACCAGGGGTCGAACCTGGGCCCTCTGCATTGGGAGTGTAGGGTCTTAGCCACTGGACCTCCAGGGAAGCTCCTGGAATTATTATACATATTTTGTAGTTGAGGGACCCAGGGAAGAGCAGTCCAGTGGCTTCATGTCAGTTTAATGATGCAGCCAGAACTTCCCCCAACCCCATGCCTTTCTTCTGCCTCTCCCGCTGCTGCTGCTAAGTCACTTCAGTCATGTCCGACTCTGTGTAACCCCATAGACGGCAGCCACCAGGCTCCCCTGTCCCTGAGACCAAGCCCAACTCAACCTAAAGCTGAAGCCTCCTTCTCAGATAAGGACCCTGCTATCTGTCTCTGCATTACTCTGCTTCCTTTCATCATGACATCCCCTTATCTCCTGACATGGAAATGATCTGTTAACTGCCTGTGTCCTCTGCCCAAACCAGCATGTGAAAGACAGGCCCACAATTCCTGTCCCCAGTGCTGAGTACCCTTTTGAGCAGTTTTCTCTCATGGGTTGCAAACTGGTTAATTTTAAAATATACCAGAGAACCAGTTTAATTAGGTAACATTTTTTATCTATAGCAGTAGTTTTCAAACTAATTTCCACACACCTCTGAGAATTAAAGGTGGATTCTCAAAGGTACTAAATTGCCTCTTAGCCTTTTAAAATTGTGTGCGATTAGAGATATCAAGGGAATATTTCATGAAAAGATGGGCACAATAAAGGACAGAAATGGTATGGTCCTAACAGAAGTAGAAGATATTAAGAAGAGGTGACAAGAAAACACAGAAAAAATATACAAAAAAGATCTTAATGACCTAGATAAGCATGACGATGTGATTACTCACCTAGAGACAGACATCCTGGAATGTAAAGTCAAGTGGGCCTTAGTAAGCATCACTACAAACAAAGCTAGTGGAGGTGATGGAATTCCAGTGGAGCTATTTCAAATCCTAAAAGATGATGCTGTGAAAGTGCTGCACTCAATATGCCAGCAAATTTGGAAAACTCAGCAGTGGCCACAGGACTGGAAAAGGTCAGTTTTCATTCCAATCCCAAAGAAAGGCAATGCCAAAGAATGTTCAAACTACCACACAATTACATTCATCTCACACGGTAGCAAGGTAATGCTCAAAATTCTCCAAGCCAGGCTTCAACAGTACATGAACTGAGAACTTCCAGATGTTCAAGCTGGATTTAGAAAAGGCAGAGGAACCAGAGATCAAACTGCCAACATCCATTGGATCATAGAAAAAGCAAAAGAATTCCAGAAAAATATCTATTTATACTTTATTGACTATGCCAAAGCCTTTGACTGTGTGGATCACAACAAACTGTGGAAAATTCTTCAATACCAGACCACCTTATGTGCCTCTGGAGAAATCTGTATGCAGGTCAAGAAGCAACAGTTAGAACTGGACATGGAACACTAGACTGGTTCCAAATTGGGAAGAAGTATGTCAAGATGTATATTGTCACCCTGCTTCTTTAACTTATATGCAGAATACATCATGCAAAATGCCAGGCTGGATGAAGCACAAGCTGGAATCAAAATTGCCAGGAGAAATATCAATCACCTCAGATATGCAGATGACACCACCCTTATGTCAGAAAGTGAAGAGNCAAAATGCCAAGCTGGATGAAGCACAAGCTGGAATCAAAATTGCCAGGAGAAATATCAATCACCTCAGATATGCAGATGACACCACCCTTATGTCAGAAAGTGAAGAGGAAGTGAAGAGTCTCCTGATGAAAGTGAGAGAGAAGAGTGAAAAAGCTGGCTTGAAACTCAACATTTGAAAAACTAAGATCATGGCATCCAGTCCCATCACTTCATGGCAAATAGATGGAGAAAAAAAATGGAAACAATGACAGACTATTTTCTTGGGCTCCAAAATCACTGCAGATGGTGACTGAGTCATGAAATTAAAAGACACCTGCTCCTTGGAAGAAAAGCTACAACCAACCTAGGCAGCATATTAAAGAGCAGAGACATTACTTTGCCAACAAAGGTCCATCTAGTCAAAGCTAGGGTTTTTCCAGTAGTCATGTATGGATGTGAAAGTTGGACCATAAAGAAAGCTGAGCGCTGAAGAATTGATGCTTTTGAACGGTGGTGTTGGAGAAGACTCTTGAGAGTCCCTTGGACTGCAAGGAGATCCAACCAGTCAATCCTGAAGAAAGTCAGTCCTGAATATTCATTGGAAGGACTGAAGCTGAAGCACTTTGGCTACAGGATGTGAAATATTGACTCATTTGAAAAGACCCTGATGCTGAGAAAGACTGAATGCAGGAGGAGAAGGGGACAAGAGAGGATGAGATGTTTGGATGGCATCACCAACTCGGTGGACATGAGTTTGAGCTTGCACCAGGCGTTGGTGACAGACAGGGAAGCTTGGTATGCTTGGTATGCTCCGTGGGGTTGCAAAGAGTCGGACACAACTGAACGACTGAACTGAAGAACAACATGGTTAGAGTTTTTGTATTTGGAGAGTCTACAAACTGACCTAAGATGTGCCAGGCAGGCATAGTTTCAATAGTCACAGCACTCCTGTCTGTTAGTATCATTATTTCCATTGTACAGATATGTTTCAGGGAAGTGGCTTATAAAATGGCATCCCTTATCTGCTAAGTGGCAGCGTTGCTTCTCTTGAATGACTGGCCTTTCTAAGACAAGGTCCATGGTACACCAAGTGTTTGAGAAATTGATGCAGGCAGGGACTTCCTTGGTGGTCCAGTGGGTAAGACTCATGTTCCCAAAGCAGAGGACCCAGGTTCCACCCATGAACAGGGAACTAGATCCTACATGTTGCAACTAAGCATCTGCATGCTGAAGATCTTGCAGGCTGCAACTAAGGCCCTGTGCAGCCAAATAAATAAATAAAAATAAACGGTAAAAAAAAAGAAAGAAAGAAAGAAATTAACCGAGACCATGAGGCTTAAGGCCACACGAGAAGGTGGGAGCAAGGAAAGGCTCAAGAGTTGAATCTACTACCAACAGAATCCAACAGCCAGCAAGAAGACGGTGAACAGCTTAATAACTATAAAGAGCCATTTATCTCAAAATTATGACAAGACAATAGGCAGGCTCCCTGGACAAGAAGTGTGGCATTACAAAGAACTCAAGAGACAACGCAATCAAATCTTCTCCACTGTGACAGCAACGGGCATACCTGACAATGCGTCT
Source organism: Redunca redunca (assembly GCA_006410935.1). Classification (NCBI taxonomy): domain Eukaryota; kingdom Metazoa; phylum Chordata; class Mammalia; order Artiodactyla; family Bovidae; genus Redunca; species Redunca redunca. The sequence continues at coordinate 731,231 of SJYQ01007179.1, forward strand.
ATGTGAGATTCCAAGGCTTGTTCCTATCGGAGAACTTTAACAGTTAAGAAATAATGATCCTTAATATTTACGGTCAGTATGTTTCTTAAGTATCCTAATGTCTAATAATTAACAGAAGGAGTACAAAGTATTCGGGTCTGGAAAGGGGAAATATTCTTTGTGGTGGGAGCCTGTTGTAATTCATCATGATTATGAATGCTTCTTTGAGCAGAGTGCAGCCTCTGGTGAACATTCACAAAGCAAATGTCATCACCTTCAGCACCAGATGTTTCATCAAGTCATCAAGATGACAAGATGTGCCATATTAACAAAGAACTAAGTGACACACAAGAGCTGGCACCATTTTTATGTTTATGCTTAACATAGATGCCTTTGTGCGATATTCCACACCCTTCTTTCTTTAGATGAATACCAAGATACACACTTTAGAGATGTTGTCATAATTCTTCCTTTCTGGCTTTTTACTTTCCTTTAATTTTTCACTTTGGGTTTTAAGTCCCTATGGTTTGACTCATTTCTGCTCTCTAATATTCCATCAATTGAAAGAGAAATGTCTGAAGATAAATTTTGGATAAGCAGGTAATCAAGGGTATGTTTCTACAGCAGGAGATTGTCTAAGAGTAACCAATAGGCCTGCCAAAGATACCATGGGGATCCAGCAGACACAGAATTGGAGTAACCAGAGTTAGTTTGTGCATCAGGAGAGGAAAAGAGATCCACTGTTACACAGACAAAGCAAAGGAGCTGGAGTCAGGGTCTGACAGGTTCTCCAGGGAGCCAGCTGGATAAAGTCACCAGGGAGCAAAGTAGGTGAGGCTCTTCAGAATTATTGAGACATATAAAGAATGGTGGTCAGAAGAAAGTTAAGAAAATGGATAGAAATAATTAAATTGAATTTGAAAGCCAAATCCAACATTTATCAGGGACTGTAGATGTATACATATTGAGCTTTGACTCTTGAATTTTTCCAAGTCTTAAAAAATTCCCTAAAAGGTGGTGTTCTGAATGGGAGTGGGTTCTGAAGGCTTTGTGAGGATCACATTATGTGGGGAGAGTGGATGCAAAGAAGCAGTCAACCGACAGGGAATAGGGACGCCACCAGTTTTCATTAAGGCTAGCCAAAATTAAATAACAATTCATTATTATCCATCAGATAAATCTTGCTCTAAAATTTCTCTAAATAAAATTAAATAGCACAACTAACAAAGCCTCAGAACAGCTGCAAACTCTATTGTTATTACTCTCCTGTCCTTGCATATTTTTTTAAGCCTAGTGAGAGGGAGGTTTTTAAACTAAAAGCACTTCTGCATGCTAAGTCACTTCAGTTGTGTCTCTTTGCAACGCTATGGACTGTAGCCCACCAGGCGCCTCTACCCAGGGATTCTCTAGGCAACAGTACTGGAGTGGTTGGCCAAGCCCTCCTCCAGGGGATCTTCCCAACCCAGGGATCGAATTCTTGTTTCTTATGTCTCCTGCATTGGCAAGTGGGTTCTTTACCACTGGGCCACCTGGGAAGCGCCAAAGTACTTAATTATGTTGAAAAGAGGCATGAGCTGACTCCTTTTAAGTCAGAGATTCTCCTAAGTGATGATGACAATTGTCACTGACTGAGGACCTACTATGTTCCAGGAGGTGCATTACTACTTTTTATGTATTTAGGCTGTGCTGGGTCTTCACTGCTGCACACGGGCTTCTCTAGCTGTGGCATGGGCTTAGCTGCTCTGCAGCGTGTGGAGTCCTACTTGCCCCACCAGGGATCGAACCTGTATCGCCTGCATTGGAAGGTGGACTCTCAACTACCAGACCACCGGGGAAGTCCCTGCATTGCACACTTTATACACAGCTTCCCCCAGATCTCACAATAACCTGAGGAGACAGACATTATTTTTCCCATTACCTAGATCTTTAATAAACTGAAAAGGATGACATGTTTCACCATGGTGGGCACAGCACAGGAAAAATGGGAACTTTTTAGGTGCCTCTGGTCACACCCAGCAAACAAGCATCTATTAAGTGACTAGACAGTATAATACTTGTTGGCAGTTCACAGGCTCTGAGGAATACAAAAAAGCATTAATGATTTATAGAGAAATTAGGACACATGGGTAAAGATTCCACCTGGGTTAAAAAAAAAAAAACAAAAACTGGAAATCCAAAACCAAAAAACCATGTTATTCATTTTCGTTTGGTGGTGGTGTAGCTGCTAAGTCCTGTCCAACTCTTGTGGCCCACCAGGCTCCTCTGTCCATGGGATTCTCCAGGCAAGAACACTGGAGTGGGTTGCCATTCCCTCTTCTAGGGCATCTTCCCAACCCAGGGAATCAAACCCCATCTCAGGCATTGCAGGCAGATCCTTTACCAACTGACCCACCAGAGAAGCCCTATACATCTTTGTATACTTGGTGTAAAGTTCACAGCGGGAATTCCATCACTGATGAGTTCTTGAATAAATGAATGAAATGACTGAATCAATGAATGAAATCAGCCAACCAACTGACTACATGCTAGAGTGTGAGGCATTAGCTCTAAGAACTAAAACAGTCTAGAGAAGAAAAACTCATTACGGACAGGGTCATAGCAAGATTTCCTAAATGAGGTGAGATCTGAACTGGGCTTGAAGAATTTGAAATACTGGAATTACAAAGAAGAACTCAAGTCCCATTGGATAGCAGGGATACTGTAAATGGGCCCAGAACCTCCTCCCCCATGTAGCTCCAGCTCCGTCCTCCTCTTCTACTGCTGCTCCCTCAACAGCCTTTGACCCTAAGTTCATCTGCCCTGTTTGCATTTGTCCTGCCTTGAACCCTGTCCAGCTAGCTCTCAGAATCCCTTGATGCTAGTCCTGATTGGGTGAAGACATCTTCGGATTAACCAGGGAGGCCTCTGTCCTTTGGTGGAGAGTGGAAAAACAGTGCTTGTCCTGGGGATGATTGGAGACTTTTGCAAGCAAAGGAAAAAATTCTTCTGTTTCAGAGAAGATGAAAATCTCCCACTCCCAAATAGCTGTGAAGAGGCCTTCCCATGGAAACGTTGGCACCTGGGAGACCTTCTCAAGGCTTCCAGAAACACATTCCTAGCAGGTCCTCATAACAACCATTCAACTCCCCCTGTGCCTCTGTGCCAAAGTCAAGGCCAATGTAAACACACCCTCCTTAGATTTTAGTGACAGGGGCTCAACACGAAACCCCAGGTTTCTCTACACACTGAGGTTTTGTTTTCCCGGTATCGGGAAAGCATCTTCTAGCACAGTTCTCCTGAATCATTTCTAGCTTGCCTTCTGTCAGAGAGTCCAGGAATTAGCGTCACTTTGTAGTTTGTCTCAGAACAGGTGAAGAATGGCCCCTGACCAGAGCTATGGCTTGGTTGGGTTTTAAGAAAAGTCCACACCTCCAGTGGTTGGAAAAAGGTGTTGATCGTGGTGACCCTCATATCACTAATCACTGCTCTGAAAAAGGCCCGGAGCGCCACAACACTGTGTTTCGCAGTCAAGTCCTTTTCGATTCTGTTTTTTTCAGGAACAATATGAGACGTCGGGAGCTGTGCTCAGCAGGCAGATCCACTTTTCCAAAACAGAAATCACCTTGGGGGTGGAAAGAGTGATTTCACTTTTCCCAGGTTGAGAGACAGCTTCTGTTTTGCTACAGCCCATGAGCCAGCAGTACTCTCTTGAGAGAAAAGATGAGCGCCTGGCGTCTCACAAAAAAAGACAACTATAAACTGTCACTGAGATGGTGCCTTGTTTCTCCAAAATAGCATTCCAGCCCTCCCGGTGCAAGGCAGCTCACGGAATATCCTGAGAAAGAGGTGAAGGAACAAGGATGGAGCCGGCAAGTTTAACTGGTGTCAGGAGGCAGCAGGTGAAGGTCCAAATTCTGTGGCAAGAAGTACTGTTTTTGAGATGCCAGTGCCAGTCTTTTCATAAAAGACTTTCTTGTGAGGGCTGAAAGTTTTTCCCTCTGGGATTTAAAAGACTCAGGCTTATAAATCCAATATTTTGATGGCAAAAGTTCCCCCTTTTCTATTATATAATATGAAAAAAAAAAATACACCCTCTCACAGGCACAGACCAGTAATGCAGGGAAACAAGATACATATCTGAAGGAAATATTTTTGATCACCAAGGTCAAAGCGTCTCCTTCCTCTGATTATATGACTCTGGCTAATTTCACTTCCTGTCCAGGGTATTATTTCCTGGTAAAAGTAGGGGAAAAAGTTCCAGAACTTTATAGGCCTGCCTTCCCTGAAATTAACAGATTGTCCACACGAGAGCCGATGGCGTGTGCCAGCCCTCCAGCGAAGAAGGAGCAGGTTCGGGACCTGGCACGGTGCAGCCGAGTGGCACTGCTCCCAGAACTCTTCTCCAATAAAGAGCCATTGTGGGCTCTGGACCCTTCAACCAACAGGACAAATGACTCAAATGAAAAGCACAATGCACATGAGTGGAACCTGAAACTTGAATGGCGCGGTAATCACTTCCTTAGTAGAGACGCCATTATTTTTCACGCAACTTCATCCTGCAATTCAGTCCTTGCCTAGTGTAACGGTACAGATTTCCATTTATCAGTTGATAAGGGAGAATGATTACTATCAGAACCATTAAGCAATACAGGTTACAAGCACTGGTGGGGAGAAGTGAAAAATTGTCAGGGGAGGTGGGAAGGGATTGACATTCATCAGCAAAACACCTCAAAAGACAAGCAAGTGCCAATTCTCCCCCAAATGGGGATCAACAAAGACTCTAGTTCAGCTACTGGGAAATTTGAGACTGTATCGAAGGGTGTAAGAAGCTAAATCTAAAAGCAGGTCCAGGGCTTCAAGGCAGCTGTGATTTCTGTGTGAGAATGAGGTCTCCAGCAGGAGGTGGGCCTGGGGCTGGGGGGCTAAGGTCAAGGTTAAGGGCATCTAAACCATGCACCTGACACCCCATTGTCAAGCATCAGGTGTTACAGGCTGGAGATCAAGTGCTTAGATTTGACTGTTGAAGAGGCTGGGACGAGTCAGGGTGCTAATTCAGGCTGAGCCATAGTTTCCATCTGGATGACCTGGAGTGACTCATGCAACAGCCAACCTCACTAGCAAAAAAAAAGGATGCCACTCTCAGCTAAGATTTCTCAGATGAATAAATAGGAAAGGACAGTTGAATTGGATACCATGGATCAAATGAAAACCACTCTTTTAGCTGGACCAGCAGACCAAATTCCATGTTCTTTGGTTTTAGAATTAGGTTTTTCTATCTCTGAGTCAATGGTATTTTTCAGCTAATCAGTTTCGGCCAGAAACATAGTCTGTCTCAAATAAGCCTCTTTCCTTATGATCTGAAGCTTGGAACTGGTCACAATATCCTAACAGGGTCAACCACTCTACTTACTTTCTGACACATACAACTAACAACAGACTTATGTCCATATACACGTGTCACTTTAATAAAAAATACATAAATAAACTCATATCTGTGGAAGGATGCTAATATTTCAACAAGGCCAGCTGATTCAATGTTGAATTTTTGCTTTCATTCATCTTATTTGATTAGCATGGTTTTGCCTCCATAAGTCATCTACAAAGAAGATGTGTCTGTGCTCACCTGTGCCAACCTCTTTGCGACCCCACGGACTCTAGCCCACTAGGCTCCTCTGTCCTTGGGATTTTCTAGGCAATACTGGAGTGGATTGCCATTTCCCCCTCCAGGGGATCTTCCTGACAGAGGAATCAAAATCGCATCTCTTGCACCTCCTGCATTGGCAGGCAGATTCTTTATCCCTAGCGCCAAAAAGATAACTAATTTAAATGTACGTCAGTTGCTGTTTTCAATTTGTGATTATGCCTTTGTAACAGGTAGCTTGTATCTGGTTGAAAAATACAAATAAATGTTTCTTCCAGTAACTTGGCATTAAATTTTCCCATGTGATTCACTCACCAGAATTAAGCAAGATGATGGATTTGAGGCACACAAACTCTTCTCCCTGGAGATTCATCATACGGAACCGAGACGATGTAGCCAGCAACATATCAAAGATCTCCACAAAGCCTTCCACACATTTTCCCTGGTTCCTATCAATACACACACAGACAAAAATATTAAAGCACAAAAAATTTCCAGAAGACATGATAAGGTTCACATTCATAAAAATCTACTGGTTCCAAATCTGTAACAAAAAACCACAGCTCATTCTCTTCATGGAGCATGAACATTCACTTGAATCCTAGATGGCAAGATGAAAAAAGATTTTCCATCAATAAAGACTTCCATTTCAAATTCTTAGAAAAGATGTCTTGGTCAGTCCCCAAATCTGTTATGTTAAATATGAAGTTCTTCAACCTATGGATAATTAAACATGATTTTAATTCAGGTAAATACATTTTTCTAATAAATACTTATCAATCATCTAGTATATTCTAGTTGTTGTGATAATAATAAGAATAAAAATAGGGCTTTTAATATCAATATGCTCATGACCTTGAGATAATACAATTTGTGTTAATAAACGTATATAAAATGATTTGGAGATACAGGACCAACTATGAAATCTATGAGCTGTAGTTGTGTGGAAACCATTAATGTTGCCTAGGATGACATGTAAAGATGCTGAGTAGGTGGCATTGAGTGGACACTTTAAGAAAATGTAGGATTTCACTGAGTTGAGGTATGAAAGCATCATTGGAAGAGCTCCCAAACATGGAAAGGAGCAAGGACACTTTAAGAAAATGTAGGATTTCACTGAGTTGAGGTATGAAAGCATCATTGGAAGAGCTCCCAAACATGGAAAGGAGCAACAGTGTGAAAAAATCTGGAGGGAGAAGTAGATAGGGCAGTAGTCTAGGAAAGAAGATGAAAGAGATCTTACATCATTATAAGAAGTTTAAACATTTTCCCTGTACAACAGAGCTTTGGTCTCAAGGATTTAACCTTAGTAGTTTTAACTATTAAATAAGCAAACCCAGGGAAGTTCCCTGGTAGCTCAGATAGTAAAGCGTCTGCCTACAATGTGGGAAACCTGGGTTTGATCCCTGGGTCAGGAAGATCCTCTGGAGGAGATGGCAACCCACTCCAATACTCTTGCCTGGAAAATCCTATGGATGGAGGAGCCTGGTGGGCCCCAGTCCATGGGGTTGCAAAGAGTCGGACATAACTGAGCGACTTCACTTTCACTTTTCAATTTCAAAGGTTCAAAACATGCAATATCTTCAAAAGAAAGTATTAGTATATTTTTCAATGGGATTGGTACAGAAACTAAATGCAGAGATGATACATCTGAAAGGAATGCATTCATCTAGTTATTCATTAACTGAATTTGGGGCATGATGAGCTTGGGGCATAGGAAGAAGCTAAGATATTTTATGCATATGCAAACATATGTTTGTAACATATATAAAAATTTAAAACATGAACAGTAAACACATTGTCCAGCACTTTATTTTGCTTTTAATGGAAGTACGTTAGAGTTCTTCATCAACTGTTTTTAACAGCGGCATGGTTTTTCATCAAACAAAATGATTTTATTTATTTAATCAGTTTTTTGTTGTTTGACTTTTCGTTTGATTTCAAGTACTGTGCTGTTACAAACATTTCATGCAATGTCTATACTTGTGTTTATGTCTAGACACATTCAAAATGACTTATTGAGGGCCCATTATATATGAGGCTTTGTGTTAACATTAGGGTACAGGGAGGAAAACCATGGACCTTGTTAATATAGAGATTGGGATGAGGGGGTGAGATAAATTAGAAGTTTGGGATTAGCAGATACATACAATAAACAACCAGATCCGACTGTATAGCACAGTATAGTATAACTACATTCAATATCCTGCAATCAACTATAATGGAAAAGAATCTGAAAATGAATATATATGTGTATATATATAACTGGATCACTTGCTGTATACCAGAAATGAATGCAATATTGTATATCAACTTTACTTCAATATAAATTTTAAATAAAGAGATTCAAAACAGAGTCAAGACAGACAAGGAAAAAGATGAGTGCGATACAAGGCATATTCCCCAGAAGAGGTGTGTTACATCAAATAACAGTCTCTCTGAATTTAACCCACATCAATATTGAAGCAATTGTCATAAAGTTCTCAGTTAAAGGTAAATGAGTTATTATGTAAAGTGCTTACATGGCAGGTAGCACACCACAGGGGCCATATTGAAGTCTTAGCTACCGACATAGTGAGAAACAGGTAGAGACATAGATATCAGGGTAGAGCCTGGCCTTTTTACCTGAAGTATCCAGGAAACAATTCCCAAAGTGCCTTCTGCTTTGTGGAAATCTGGGTGCGTGAGAGCTCGACATAAGCAGAGGGGAATCTTGAAAAGATATATTGCTCCACGGGAGGAATGAGCTGGTGGTTACACCAAAAGGTGAGTGGGCCTTAAGCCCAAGTGAGCCTTAAACCAAAAGTGGCCTTAATCTACAAGTGAGCTTTCCTGTCCCGTAGCTGATTTTTTTTTTTCTTTCTAGTGAAAAAATAAACAAGGAGAGGGGGAAATGTTTGGAGGCTAAAGTTTTAAAAATAACAACTCATAGCCAAAATAGAGAAATGTTCCTTTCTCAGTATAAAGTCTTTGTTTACTTAACAGACTGCACACCGGCAGGGGACGGCTTCTCAGTGTGGGAGGGAGCCTGTGTTTGCCTGCTGTGAGCAAAAGTTCAGTTCAGAAACGGAGATAGTGGAGTCTTAACAATCCTCCTCTTTTCTTCTCATCCCCTACGACAGTCTCCACATTTTCTCATGAGGAGTTTGTTCTTCACTCTGCCAGTGAGAGTGTATCCTTCTCAGGCTCTTCTCATCGGATGCTATCCTGGCATTTCTAAGCAGTAGTTATTACCCAGCCACAGCACAATGCTGGCACTTCAGCACACTTTAGGACCAAGCCCTCAGCCACGGTGCACACCCACGACTCTCAGTTCAGTTCTTAATCTGTATCTGTGTGTGTGTATTTGCATGTGTGTTTGCACGCACATGCACGTTCTCTTTTAGAGGACATGGAGGGAGCACTGAGACAATTTGATAGAAGGACCCTGGGTCTAACCTTCCATGCAAACAGAAGTGCTTCATATGTGCTGGTGTGAGTTTCAACTCTGAGGCTCCTGGGGGAACATTCACTGCAGTGAAGTTGCAGTTTTCTAAGCCGTGCTCTATGAGTCTGGAAAAACTTGACGTTGATGTCTCCATAAGAATGAACTCACTGTCTTTCAGTGGAAAAACTTCATTTGGTCTAAACGCTGCAGCCAATCCGTTGTTTGTGTAATAAATAAAAAGCATGGACTCTGAGAGCCCTGATGATATTTTCAGTGAATCACTAGAATGTCAGCTGCATGGAAATGACTGATTACATGGTATGTGAGGGTCTCCCATCGGCATTACCACCAGGTGAAAAGGTTTGCCGAGTGAGCTAGTGAACAGCTGATTTCTCACCCTAAGGTCAGGTACAAATCCACATGGATTTGGAAGGTTAACAGACGCTCGTCCCCTGCCTGACACAAACGTATCATTTACTATCCACGGAGGTCATGACACACTGGGGTCGGAGATTCATTTTCACTAACACACCCTGCACTAACTTCGAGGAGCCAGTTAGACTAGCACAGTTAACTCAATATCAGAGGAACAGATGAGTCAATGGCGCAGCGATGGGGTGATTGCTAAGAATCTGGAGGTAACCTGACTACAGTAAGACAGGCTTAGTCTAAATCCCTGAGGCATGCCTGAGGCTGTGAGACATGTGGGCTCTTAAAGAACAAGATATATATATATATATTTAAAGAAGCCCAGCTTCAGGCATAGATCACGAGTAGTTTACCAAGCAGACCAGCCCATGACTCCCACTTTGACACACATCAGCCTGCAGTGGCGAACTCTCATCACACAGTCTGCTGTTCAGAGCACCTCAGAACTGCTTTGATGGAAACCCTCACTCTTCTCCTTACCCTCTCCCAATGCAGTCCAGGTGCACTTAAATTATGGGGAAAGAAACAGGTTTGGAAAGCGCATTTGTTCATGGGAAGTTCTCCTCTACAGAAATGAATGCCCATTTTATGGAAGCCCTGAAGTACTCATTCCTCCACAGGTGAAATAAAGAGCTCTAATGAGGATATACAGCTCAAACCCGCACTTGCATATCTTCAAAAGTAATCTTAAAATGTAAACTACCCCTTGGACTTTGTTGTTACTGTTGTTTAGTTGCTAAGTCGTGTCTGACTCTTGTGCGACCCCTTGGACTGTAGCCATCAGGCTCCTGTATCCATGGGATTTCTCAGGCAAGAACACTGGAATGGATTGGAATTTCCTTCTCCAGGGGGTCTTCTCGACCCAGGGATCAAACCCTCATCTTTTGCATTGGCAGGCAGATTCTTGACCACTGAGCCACTAGGGAAGCCCACCCCGTAGCCTCTCTGTATAAATGAACATTGATAGATGGAGACAGAAAACCCAGGAGATCAACATAAGACATTCAATTTAGCTATCCTGAAAAATTACAACATGGTTAGGAAAAGGCTACAAATTATGATGCTGCTGAATATCAAAAGGTCCATCTAGTCAAAGCTATGGTTTTTCCAGTAGTTATGTATGGATGTAAGAGTTGGACTGTGAAGAAAGCCGACCGCTGAAGAACTGATGCTTTTGAATTGTGGTATTGGAGAAGACTCTTGAGAGTCCCTTGGACTACAAGGAGATCCAACCAGTCCATCCTAAAGGAGATCAGTCCTGGGTGTTCTTTGGAAGGACTGATGCTGAAGCTGAAGTTCCACTACTTTGGCCACTTCATGCAAAGAGTTGACTCATTGGAAAAGACTCTGATGCTGGGAGAGATTGGGGGCAGGAGGAGAAGAGGATGACAGAGGATGAGATGGCTGGATGGCATCACCAACTCGATGGACATGAGTTTGGGTGAACTCCAGGAGTTGGTTATGGACAGGGAGGCCTGGTGTGCTGCAATTCATGGGGTCGCAAAGAGTCGGACACGACTGAGCGACTGAACTGAACTTATATATGTGGAATCCAGAAAGGTGGCAGAGATGAAGCTGCCTCTAGCACAGGAATAGAGATGCAGACGCAGAGAATGAACATGTGGACATAGCAGGGGGAAGAGAGGGTGGGACGAACTGGGAGATTAGGGTTGACATATACACGTTACCATGTGTAAGACAGATGGGTAGTGGGAACTTGCCGTAAAGCAAAGGGAGCTCAGCCTGGTGCTCTGTGATGACCTAGATGGGTGGGGGTGGCGGGGTGGGAGGGAGCTCCAACAGGGAGGGAATATATGTACACATATAGCTGATTCTCTTCATTGAACAGCAGATGCTAATCCGACATTGTAAAGCAATTATACTCCAATAACAAAATAAAGAGTTTCTGTATCTTTGATGCTACAAAATCTCTCAGCACATGCTCTGACATGCTGCTGCTGCTGCTGCTAAGCTGCTTCAGTCGTGTCCGACTCTGTGCGACCCCATAGTCGGCAGCCTACCAGGCTCCTCTGCCCATGGGATTTTCCAGGCAAGAGTACTGGAGTAGGTCGCCATTGCCTTCTCCAGCTCTGACATGCTATGACTCCATAGATATTTGTATGATCAAGAGGTTTACATACACAACGCTTTGATGTATGGAACAAAATACCTAAGATGGAAAATTGTAAGGTATCTTGAGAGATACAATAAGATGGCTGTATCTTAAAGCTGATTATTTGAGAGGAAAGTGGCTAAGACTGTGGAATCTGAATGCCACGTCCAAATCTTGAGACCATTATTTACCAATTATGTCACCTTGAACCAGTTACTTAAATTCTGTGTGCCTGAATGAGTATATACTCACAGTGGACTGAAGGTTGAATAAGAAATAGTAAGTCATTAACATATGATTGATATAGTGGTTGGTTTATGAGGATCAATAATGAACTTGGCCCTGGAAGTGAGGTATTGATATAGAAATATTTACCCCCTTGATACTGAGTAATAAGAAACAGATATAGCAAGCTAGAGAGCCCTGTCAGCAAATTATCAGGTAAAACCATGGTCTCAAAGAACTTGGAAGGCAGACCACTCACCTGGAGAAGTGGATAGAGGGAGTCCAAGTAATGGTATATGGCTATCCATGCAAAAAGAAGTGAACTCGGGCAAGAATGAAGTGGTTCTGAAGCAGAAACTGAAGGAAATGGGGAAATCCCAAAGATAAATAACATTACAAATTTGGAAAAGCGAAATGTTCCTAGCTATGAAATATTAAAGAGATGAAGTCAAAAAGCATTCTGTATTTGGAAGGCCCAGTAAGACTTTTTGATTTACAAGCCTTAGATTTAGAGTGTTTAAAGGACCTCATGTAGTAAAGGGTGATGTCAAGAGGGTCTTGCCTCCTCATCCAAGCCTGTGGTTTCAAATAGCCTCAAGGTTGTCACCAATAAATCATGAGGGAGAGGCCAAAGAACAAAGAAGCAAATGAGGACATCAGACTTGAGAACTGTGTCGAGGAAAGACTTTGGGTGTGGTTACAAGCAGATGAAACTGACAAGGGCAAATGGAATAGAAGCCTACTCTTCTTCCTCTTCTTCTTCTTCTTTTTTTTTTTTTTTAAGACAACTGTACTACCAAAGAAATCACAAGTCTGAACTAATAAACAAAAGCCTTTGATTGTTCAAGTCTCAAACCCTAAAATTTAGGTTGTTCAACGCAATAAAAGTGTATTCCCGTCTCAGGTCATTGTCCAATGTAAGCATCTTCCTTGGTAAATAAACTTCCCATTCAGGGACTCGGGATCCCTCTAACCTCTAGCTCTGCCCTGCAGAGGTCCTTGAAGTGCTCTTCATTCAGACAGGAGATGGAGAAAGGACTCAGGAAGACTCAGAACATGTGCCAACAGGATGTGCTATGAACATGGCAGAGCTCACTGAAAGGAGAAGCAGTCTCACGCTCACTTCAGCTGTAGCCAGTGTGGATGATGGAAAGAAAGAACCTCCCAGAAGATGAAGTCAGGGTTCTCGAAGAAGGATGGAAAGTTCCTTCTCCCCAGACAGCAAATTTAGGAACGAATTAAAGAACTTTCAGGCTCCTCAGAGTAGAAACCTCCACATTCTGCCTAGTGGGCTCCCCGGGTGGCACTAGTGGTAAAGAACCGCCTGCCAGCGCAGGAGGACCTAAGACACATGGGTTTGACCTCAGGATCAAGAAGATTCCCTGGAGGAGGGCATGGTAATCCACTCCAGTATTGCTGCCTGGAGAATCCCACGGACAGAGGAGCCTGGTGGGCTACAGCCCCTAGGGTTACAAAGAGTCAGACATGACTGAAGTGACTTAGTATGCATACACATTCTATCCAGTATGATGTTATGACTGGTATGAAAGAGTATGTGACAAGAAAATCAAAATGGAGCCAGTATTGTTAGGAAAGCAATGGAGCCAGGAGGCCACACAGGAAGTGGAACTTCAGCACATCTCAGCCTGGATGGAACCTGACATTTGACTACTCATTGTCCTAAGGAAGATATCAGAACCTTTGCCAGAAACTCAAAATGTTTATCAGATTCTTATTCTAAAGCAACTCATGACAGCCTATCCCTTAAAATTAAATATTTCTTTTCTTGTGACTTCTGCCTTTAGAAATTCCTGACTCTCTTTCCCAGAACATTCTCCCCTTTATCTGAATCTGTATCTCCTGAATTGCAGTTCTTAAGATGTGAAATAAAGCTCTTAGTTTTTTGCAGTCTCGGTACCGACTATTGTCTGACAAATGACACAGGCTATTCCTACTTCTTTGCTTCTCAATTGACTTTTTCTTGCTGTTCTTTTTGCCCCTACTCCACCTTCCCTGGTGGTGCAGAGGTTAAAGCGTCTGCCTGCAATGTGGGAGACCTGGGTTCTATCCCTGGGTCGGGAAGATCCCCTGGAGAAGGAAATGGCAACCCACTCCAGTATTCTTGCCTGAAGAATCCCGAGGATGGAGGAGCTTGGTGGGCTACAGTCCACGGGTTGCAAAGAGTCGGACACGACTGAGCAACTTCACTTTCCACCATGTGATACTGAATGTATTTGTGGATCAAAGTTGCCAAACCAGGATAAGCCATATCCGTGCTGGACAGAGGGGACCATTCATTCCTGAAAAATCAGTGTGCAGGACTGACTCGGAACCAAGCAGGTGGCTGGAGGCAACTCTGAATTCTCTCTCTTGGAGAGGAACAGTGTGAATTTTGGGTATGGGGGGAGTGGATATTTGGTGACCAGAAGTGAAAGATTGCTGAATTGATCACAACACATTTCCTTTCCCTCCTGGGCTTCCTCCTAGACATACAAACATTTCCCAATATTCCCTGGAAGTTAAAGTGGACATGGGACTGGGTTCTGGCTAGTGAAAAGTGAGGGGAAGCAATTGGGACCACTTCTGTGATAAAGCAGATAGATAAGAAACAGACATGCCTCTCCAGTCCCTGTCCCCACCTACTGCCTGAATACAGAGCATTCCACGGACCCAGTAGAGGGCAGGGCCTGAGGTTAGAAAGGCCCTGGGTCCTTGAGTTGGAAGGTCACTTGCCAAGGAAGATGCCTGCATTGGATGGGAACCTGAGTAAGAAACAGATTTTCACTGTGTTGAACAGCAGGCATTTTAGGGAGAGCCGTGACAATATTTAGCTTCTACCCCATGACACAGAATAGATGTACAGATGCATCCTCTGTGCTCCAGGCCACTTGGGGCACAACAACTGACACACAAATACACTCAGGATGCAAAGATGTGCTTCTGAGACATGGCAACTACTAATAACCGACCAAAGGGATACAAAGAATGTATCTCAGTGACATCTTTCTTTAGAGAAACCAGACACTTCTGGCTGGTATCATTAGGAACGAGGTTGATGAGTATGTGGCATAAGGGATGGAGAAATCTGAGGCTCCAGGGCCTGTATTCCTGGAGAGGGAGCCTCCAAAATATGATACTGCTGGTGACATCCACTCAAGGAGTGAAGAAACCAAATAACTGAAATGTAGACTCTTACAAGGACTTCCCAGGCGGCTCAGTGGTAGAGAATCTGCCTGTCAAGCAGGAGACTTGGGTTTGATCCCTGGGTCAGGAAGATCCCCCGAAGAAGGAAATGGCAACCCACTGCAGAATTCTTGCCTGGGAATTCCCATGGACAGAGGAGCCTGGTGGGCTAAAGTCCATGGAATCTCAAAGAATTGGACACAGCTTAGCAACTAAACAACAACAACAAGAATCTTATGAACACTGAGATCAAGGTTCCTATCATTATAACAAAGCCCAGTATTAAGTGACTGATTTAGAGTTGACCGAAGGTCTGAGTGTTTTGAAAAATTACCCAGGACTCATTTGTTTCTGAGTCTTCAAAAATCTCCTAGGTTTGAAAGCTTTTCTTCTGAAAATGATTCTGAACAAAAGCAATGATCTGATATCTGCAAGGATGTGCTGAACAAACTCACGACAAGGAAAGCATATCTCTCTCAGGGCTCAGCCACCCCTCTGTGCACCTGAGAACATGTAACCCATATGGCTTTGGATCAAAGTCTATGCTTTATATGTGAGTGTACTTTACCTATTACAGGCTATATGTCAAGGCAAATAAGCTAAGAACACATAATGATAACTAGCAAAAATGGCATTCCTCTTAGAAAGGATAGTGTTTAGGCAGAGAAAGGAAAAGTGGAATACAATAAAAACCAATAGGGGAAATTTTAAGAATATGGCCAAAATATCATCTTAGAGTTACTCTGAGAAAACAGAGATCAAAGCTATGTTCTATGATTCATGTGGAAGAACCAGATTTCAAGTGGTCCATTACCTTGAGGAGAGTTGCTATGAGACTGAAAGCCAGTGCTGTCTTCATGGAGAGTTGGAGCATTAAGTGCTTGGGACAATTTGGGAACATCTTAGAAACATAAAGTTCTCAGAAGGCACACTGCAAGTCAAGCAGACCTTCCTGAAGAAGCAGGAGAGGTTAACAGTAGGAAGAAGGTTTTCAGGACTCTGCTTTTCTCAGTTTCAATCCATATGAAGCTTTGCTGCTATTGCTGATTTCCTCAGAAACATACAGGAGTCTACCAAGAGAAGCCAGTCAACATTGGTGCCCAGTAAGTGAAATTCCAAAAAATTGGGAAAAAAGCTGAAAAGCTTCTTTCAGCATAAGGAAGTCCACGCTCATTAAAATCAAAGAGAGGAATGAGGCTTTCTTTCAGGCAGTGTTCGAAGGATACATTCAGCTCAAGGAAAAAAACAATTCTTTAGGATTTCCCTTGTGGTCCAGTGATTAAGAATCCACCTTCCAATGCAAGGGACACAGGTTTGACCCCTGGTTGGGGAACTAAGATCCCATATGCTACACAGAAACTAAGCCCATGAGCTCCGGAGCCCTTGTGCCACAACAAAGATTCCGCATGCTGCAATTAAGATCCCATGCAGTCAAATAAATAAATATTTTTAAAAAGAGAAAAGTCATTGTCATTCAGAGACTTGCCTTGCTGAGACATTAACTCATTGATGACTGAAGTCTGAGAATGACTAGCCATCCACACATATCTAGTCATTTATCCAATCCTTTGGAAGACTCTACCCATGCTCCCTGCCCTACCCCCACCCCCAACATCATGCCCTGACACAAGGCCAAGAGGACTTTCCTCTTGCTTCATTTCAGTCACTAAGGGTGGACTTCAGCCTCAAAAGAGTCGCTGTGAGCATACCTCTAATCCTGGAAACAGAGTACAGATAATTGACACGCCTATTACTCACCCAGAAGGATCCAGACCCTTTCTATTCATACTGGTGCAAATAGTTGTCATGAAAATTACACACGGAACATTACAGTGGCTTATCTGAAAGATGTGTCTGTATATTAGCTTCACACACTTAGTCATCTAATGTCAATTATCTTTATTAAGCCACCTCTCACACAGGAGTAAGACTCTATGGAATGTGTTGCTTATTTACTTTTCTCACATTAGTAGGTTGATAGTCAAAAGAGTTTTGAAGCCAAGAGATGTTTTCTAATAAACAGAAAAAGCCTTAACATGCACTTTTTTCATATACTTTTGGGTACTAACATAGCAAAAAAGAAGGTTACACTTGGCTATTATAGGTGCTTCTGACAGAATGTGTAAAACACACTTCTGGGTTTGAATGGTTTCCCAAAGAGAGATGGAGTTCTGCACTTCTATAGATAATGATCCACTTGAGTTTGCTTGTTCAGTGTATACAGTTTAAGAGCTAAAGTAAGTCCCTAGAAGAAAATTCTCTAATGGCTGTGTCTATTCAAATATCCAATTGAAAAGAGAGTCGATCAATCTTTTAAATCTTTTAAGATGTCCACATCAAGTATGTAAAACATCGGGAAGAATTCCCCAGTTATTCACTTTTCATTTGGAAACGCTGTAATTACACAAAGAAGTTAGGTAGTTTTTCTTGAATGTACTTCAGTGAACAGATTTTATTAATTGAAATGAAGGCAAACAAATTAACAGAGAGAATATGGTTCGCATGAGAGCAGGGTTTCTATTTTTGATAAACCAATAATTGTTTCTTTGTGTATGATAAACACTTCTTCATTAACTTGATTTTAGTTATACGCTATTTTTTAAGTCTATTATATATGTCAGATTCAGTGCTAGGAACTCAAAGATCAAATGCATTCGTTCCTTTATGCATTCAGTGAATATTTACTGCATCAGAATTTACTGTGCTCCGTGCACTGAGCTGTGTTGAGGGTTTAACAATAAGCAAAACATTGTGCTTCCTCAGTGTACAATTTAGTAAGGTAGACAGGTATTAAGCACACACACACAACTACAACAGCAACAACAAAATAAAACTAGTAATTGCAATCCGTTCCAAGAAGGAAGAGTATAGGGTCTTACAAGAGAGCAACAAGAGTGCCTTAACTCAGAGGGAAGGTGGGTCTCAGAGAAGACCTTTTTGAAGAGGTGATACTTAATCTGAAACCTACAGAAATTGGAATTGGTCAGGAAAAACTTTGGGAAGAATGAATCAAAGAGAGAGAAGTGTACATAGGTTTGGGAAGCAAAAACCAAGTGCTTGATGAGTCTGAGACACTAAAAAGAAGGTCAACACTTTGGAAGGCTGGAACTCACTGTGACCCCAAGCACAGTGGTCCTGAGGAGACTAAAAGGGCAGCCACAGAAACAAGGCCTTCAGGCGTCGATCCGGAGGGTGATCTTCCACCCCAGGCCAAGAGAGGCCATTGCAATTTTAAGAGAATTCTGAGGATAACTTAAGAGAAGAGTGACCAAGATTTGTGTTTTTCAAAGACCAGACTCCCAGGGGTATTATTTCCTCAAGTCTCTATGAAAAGAAAGTGAAAGTGTTATTGCTCAGCCATGTCTGATTCTTTATGACTCCACGCACTGCAGCCCGCCAGGCTCCTCTGTCCATGGGATTTTCCAGGCAAGAATACTGGTGTGAGTAGCCATTCCCTTCTCCAGGGGATCTTCCTGACCCAGGGATCAAACCCAGGTCTCCTGCATTGCAGGCACAGTCTTTACCATCCAAGCCACCAGGGAAGCCCCCAAGTCTCTATGAGTGAAAGTGAAAGTCACTCAGTCATGTCTGATTCTTTGTGACCCCATGGGCTATACAGTCCATGGAATTCTCTAGGCCAGAATACTGGGGTGGGTAGCCTTTCCCTTCTCCAGGGGATCTTCCCAACCCTGGGATTGAACCCAGGTCTCCAACATTGCAGGCGGATTCCTTACCAGCTGAGCCACAAGGGGAGCCCAAGAATACTGGAGTGGGTTGCCTATCCCTTCTCCAGCAGATCTTCCTGAGCCAGGAATCGAATCGAGGTCTCCTGAATTGCAGCAGATTCTTAGCAAGAAGAATATAAAATTCATATTTGTTATCCTCACCATTCTAATTGCAGCACACACACATACACACAAAAAAAAACAAACCAAAATCTACCACCAAATGCCGCTTTATGGTGCAGAAATTAAATGCAACATAATCACTTAAGGCCATTGAAATGTCCAAACAAAAAGCAATTCCTTTCTTATCCTGTCTTATACTTGCAACTCCTGGTTTACCAAACCAGTGCTCTGATCCCTGAGCTCTAGGGCCTCGCCTTTCTTATATGGAAAACCTTAATCTGTTCACTATCCTTTAAGACAGATGACACATATTCAATACACAAGCCAGAACTAAACTAATGACCTAGGAATTCTCATGGGGATTCTGGAGTCATTTCATTAGGATTTATCAAGCTCTTATTTAGATCCCAAGCACTCTGCAAGTTAGTCAAAGTCCTCACTTTCCAAGCGCTTCCATTCACATGGTAAGGGCAGATAAAGAAAAGTAAATAATGAGCAGGCAACTCCAACTGTGAGAAGTGCTTTCACAGGAACCAAACCAGGGAGCAGTGGGATAGTGTGGCAGAGGGCCACCTCCAGCTGGCTTGTCCTCCGGGCGGTGACGTCTGGACTGAGGCCCAAGTGACAAGATGTTTTGAGATAACCCAGACTCTAATTTTAGAAGGGAAGATTTTCAAGTGTTTTTCATCAGGATAAGAATTAAGGTAGTCATTTTAATGGTTACTTCTAAGGCTAGGAAAAAGTATTCTGGCTTTGCAACCCAATAAGGCAGATCTACACAAAGCACTGTGCCAAATAATCCAGGAAACTGGAATTGAAAAAGGAGAATCTGAGGTGGCCAGGACACTGCCTTCCTCTTAGAAGCTCCAGTCTTTTTCACGCTAAAATTGAACCTATAACCATTAGGAGAACAATAGTTTTCCCCGGTAGCCAGTTCACAAACTCAGCCCATGAACAGTCTACAGAAGGTGGCGGCAGTACTTCTTAGCTCACACTGGAACCAATCCTGTTTGATAGAATTCACCTTTTTTTTAATGTTGACAACTCACGTGGAGTTCTTTGGTTTACTTCATTTTTAAAATGTTATCTTTTATTATGGATGATCTTTGCCTTGACTTCACCATATAATTTCTACTTTCTAACTTCATTGCATTTATTTCAATCTAAGGTTTAGCTAAATAAAAATACAGATAGAAAACATTAATTTGAAGAAGGGTAATGGACACTGAACTCATGTGGTTCAGCAGTAAAGAATCTGCCTGCCAAGGAAGGAGATGCAGGTTTGATCCCTGACTTGGGAAGATCCCATGGAGAAGGAAATGGCAACTCAGTCCTGTATTCTTGTCTGGGAAATCCCATGGACAGAGGAGCCTGGCAGGCTACAGTTCTTGGGTCACAAAGAGTCGGATACAGCTGAGTGACTGAACAACAACAAATTGACGCTGAGAGCTGTTTCCAGTGTGCTGGGCTATGTATGTGTGGAGTTAAATACTAGTTTATGAAAAACACTTTTGGCCACACCATGTGGCATATAGAATCTTAGTTCCTCCACCAGTGATTGAACCCATGCCCCCGGTAATAGAACCGCAGAGTCTTAACCACTGGACGACCAGGGGAGTCCCAATACTAACGTGCTCTTGACTGGAGTTGTTTTGTGTAGCTCTTACACATAGGTGCTGATTTGGTTTTGAAGTTTTCTTTTGATTACGCAGTAGGTAGCATTATGTAACTAGTGACAAGCCCGGTACCAGAAGGAGTGGCCTTGTGTTTCTGGCTACCCTCTGGCAGTAGCTGGCTGTATAACCTTAGGCAAATGGCAACCCACTCCAGTATTTTGGCCTGGGAAATCCAATGGACAGAGGGCCCTGGTAGGCTACCGTCCACAGGGTCACAAAGAGTCGGACACGACTGAGCGACTTCACTTTAGAGGCTGGAGTGAATCAACAGTGTTCAAACTGTTTTTAGCAATGGTATCCTTATTAAATGAAACACTATGTGGCACTTCAATTATAAGGCAGAACAAAGTGCGTCTTCTTTGGAAGAACTCTAAGGGTGCCCCAGAGACCACATCTTCTTCCTTCCTCCAAGGCAACTTCTTAGTTACCTCCTTGGAAAGACCCACAGAAGGCAATTTGAAAAGCAGTGCCCTAGATCTTAAATGTTACTTCAGTTCCAAGTGCAAACAAGATAAGTCTCCAAAATCATACTTCACAGAATCAACATTTTGTACACTTACTAACCTCTACGAGAAACTAAAAGGGTTCACTTAGCCCTTTAATTATAATACTAAGCTTCACTTTTGGTGATGAAACGTCTTAAAATACAGCTACTCTTGGCATCAATGAAGTCTCCTAGGTTGGGCCATGTAACTTACCTGGGCCATGTAACTTTCCTCAACTACGAGTCCTAACAATGACAACAGAATAGCAATGAAAGCCCATGTCTATTCCATTCTCACTGTGTGATAATCAATGTGGTCTAAAAACTTGGCATTCACTCCTTGAATCCTTATCAGACTCCATGGAGGGCTTCCCTAAGTGGTCTAGCAGTTAAGAGTTTACCTTGCAATGCAGAGGTACCAGTTCAACCCCCGTTCCAGGAAGATAATACAAGCTGCAGAGCAACTAAGCCCATGAGCTGCACGTACCGAAGCCCACGTGCCTAGAGCCCACGCTCTGCAACAGGAGAAGCCACTGCACTGAGGAGCCCGTGCACGGCAACTAGAGAGTCGTCCCCACTCACAGCCAGAGAGAGCCCGAGTGCAGCAACCAAGACCCACTGCAGCCAAAATAAATAAACAAGCAAATAAATAAATTTAAAAAAAATTCCATGGAAAGAAACTGAGGCACAGAGAACTTAAGTGTCTATGCAAAGTCACAGTTGGTGGGGGGTCAACCTGCACCCTAGCTCCAGAGCCTGGGCTCTCAAACAGCACACAGAATATCACCACCACCACCCCACCCCCCACCGACCATCCCCTTCTCCAGCTAGGCTCACTTTCATGTGCCTTTATCTCTGCTGCACCCCTGCCCACGTCCAACCCTTCCCAGAGGGACTTCCCTTTCTGCGACTCTCCTCGAACCAATGTATCTGAACATGAGCCTGGAGAAGCTTCTGTTGCTCTGAAACTTTACAAATTCCTACAACTCTCTTTTCGACAGGTTCCAAAGGTTTGTTCAGTGTCAAGGACATTGTGTCAGTTCTGGGACTAAGACTCGGGAGCTTGGCACCAAATTTGTGGACCAAAGGTTCCACTGCACTTCCGTCTTCTTCCTGTCCCTGGGGAGTGAACCATGCATCTTCCTACAGCAACTATCCCTTCTGTTTCTCTGTCCACCACTCCCTACTAGCGGTTCTCTCAAGATGAGTTCTGAACTAAGTGTATACCCATAGGCAGCACTTAACACCTCTATGAGTGGGTAGCTGTTCCCTTCTCCAAGGGGTCCACGGGATTCTCCCAACTCAGGCTTAGGGGAGGTTTCTCACACTTTCCACCTACAGGCCAGTTTATATACCAGAAGGGACTCCCTGGGTTGCCTGCATTGCCAGCAGATTTTTTACTGGCTGAGGCACCAGAGAAGCCTCATTTGGCACTTAGCTACTTGTTACTGACACATGTTAAGCTGTATATATTCATGTAACTGTCTTACTACACCCCGCACCTCTAATAGATTATATGCTATCAGAGGACAGGGTTGTATCTTATTTTTCTCTGTATTTCTGATTCCCAGGTAAATGTTGATCTTATTATTCTAGATCATTAATGGTGGAGTGAAAAAAACATTCTGGCACCATATGGTGCTACAGAAGACTCTTGAGAATCCCTTGGACAGCAAGGAGATCAAACCAGTCAATCCTTAAGGAAATCAACCCTGAACATACATTGGAAAGCCTAATGCTGAAGCTGAAGCTCCAATACTTTGGCCACCTGGTGTGAAGAGCTGACTCGCTGGAGAAGACCCTGATGCTGAGAAAGACTGAGGGCAGGAGGAGAAGGGGTGACAGAAGCTGAGATGGTTGGATGGCATCATCAACTCAATGGACATGAGTTTGAGCCAACTCCGGGAAATGGCGAAGGACAGGGAAGCCTGGCGTGCTGCAGTTCGTGGGGTCGCAAAGAATCAGACATGACTGAGTGGCTGAACAACAGCCAAAAAACATTGCCGCTGGAGTAAGGAGTTTTGATTCCTGCCACTAGAGAGCCTTACAACTGTAAGTAGATACATTAACAGCTATAAACCTCATTTTCCCAGAGGAAAGGTGAACATTATAATGTCTATCTTAATATCCTCAAAGAGCCATTTCAGGGATAATGAGAGAATGTGGAGGTTAGCACATTAGAAACCACGAGTATGACACACTGTAGAATTATAATTATTACTTAAAACATAACCTTATTTTCTCGAAAGGTTGATTCTAAGGATTTTTTTGAAGCATGCAATCTAGGAGAGGGAAAGGTTATAGCTCATGAATGCTTATTAGAAACTGAAATAAAAATTAAGAATAATTCACAGAGTTTCATTAACAGCAAGACACAACATCATCAGTGTGACCTCAAAGGCCAGCCGAACCTATTCTACTCCAACCAGAGCAATGTGTGCTGGCATTTTCAGGACAGAAATGAGAAATTATCTATATGTCCTTTACGGATAAGTGTGTCTTTCTCAGCATCCTTACCATAAAGGGCAAGGCTTTGTTTCTTATTCTGTCGTTCATTTGTTTTTATGATACTCCTTTCTTTTTTGCTGCCTCTCTCCCCTTATTAAATATTCCCAAGGCTGCAGAACATGTAGAAATTGTACCTTTCGTCTGACAGAATAGCCTAAACTAGGCCAATGGCATTGCTCTAATTTACCAGAAACTTCTTGAAGAAACTAAAGTAGGGGTCTAAATATCATTTCATCAGTGATTGGCACTACAACACATTGTTCTGGGAACAACTGGTCAGCAAAACTGCAGCCCGTCTCAGGTCTTTTTGAAAAACATTTTCATCGTTTCTTTCCTGGACTGGTGTATTCGCAAGGACTCCGTGCTGCACTCTGACCCCCAGGGCCTCAGTGATGGTTAAAACTGATTCTGAACCAAGGTAACCAGGTTTCCTCCCCATAGCCTGGAGAGCTCCAGTCGGCAGAAGCTAATGAAGCCCTAGAAGCAGGCTGCTTCTCTTCCACCCACCTTTTATTGAAACTGCTTTTGAGTCTTATTGTGTTGTAATTACATACTATAGGAAATTCAACCATCATCTATTTCAAGGATTGAGCCCATGACTCTTACTAAAACATTTCAATTCCATTTTCTGAACATACATTTCTAAATGCATCTGTGAGGGCCCTTCACAAGTATTTCCATTTCACATTTCAGAAAACTTAAGAGTGGCGCAGGTTCCTGACTGAGCTGATGATGGATATAAACGGGTGCTCATTCTGGGCTGTTTAGGTGATTCTGTTTCCTGACTTCATTTTCAGCCTAATATTTGACTCAGACAACAGAATTTTGATCATATATGTTTGGTAAAACATAATGAAAAAATAAATACCCATTTCTTCAGCAACCCACCTCATTTTTATTTTCTTTTTAAAGTTGCTCATTTTAGAGAGATCAACGTTAACAATATTTCTTCCAGCATTAGTAGTTTTTGTGCCCTGCTTAGACAGAACACAAAAAGTACTGTCCTTCTTGAGTTCTCAAATTCATCCTCAAATTTGAGATAGGTATTTTTCCTACATTTTCCAAGAAAACTTTAAATTGTATCTCTCAATTAAATCCTTCATTCATCTGGAATTCTTTTTTTCACATGCTATGAACTCAAATCAGATTTCCCTTTTGTTTTTCCTGTGTAAATGACCAGTTGTCTCAGAACAATTTATGTTTCTTGCTTTCCCTCCCAATCTCAATGCTCTATCTGATGTCAATTTTTCATAAATGTTAGTTTCTGAACACCCTTTTCTATTTCATTAGTCAGTATACTTATTTTCATGCAAGTACCACATTGTCTTAATTATAATAGCTTTATGACTTTGTAACTCAATTATTATAGTTTTTAACCCAATCTCCCCTACCTTAATTCAGTTTTCAGAAACGTTTGGCTATACTTGGTCTTTGACCTCTACCATATAAATTTTAGAATTAACTTGAGATTTTGATTATAAATTCACTGAATAAATCAGTGAATAATAANGGCAAGAGTACTGGAGTAGGGTGCCATTGCCTTCTCCAGTGTATCTTTGCTAGTTGTTAGTAAAACTTTGGTGTGACTGAGATCTACGATTCACTGGGGTCTCTTTTGACAATTCAGCACATTTAGGTACCACTATCCACAAAGCAGATGAAAACAATAGCCTAATCTTTAAGGATAAGTTAAAAATACTGGAGACAATAATCAAAGCTTTGGAAGAGTTGCACATTTCAGAAACAGAAAATGCAGAAATGATAGGATCAAGCAACAGAAAAAAAAATTAAACAAGAACTGAGACATTTTGGAAATAAATTTTAAAATAAAAGAAAAACATTCAGAAAGATAGACTAAA
>SJYQ01007179.1:756614-774359 GCA_006410935.1 Redunca redunca
AGACTAAAGTAAGGAGGGGATAACAGAAAATAGACACCATGGACAGCACAGTGAGGGAAATAAAGGATGGAAAGATAAAGAGTAAAAAAAAAAAGAATAGAAAGATTTAGACTAAAGCCTTGATTATAGAGTATAGTAAAGGATCCCCATTGTATGTATAAATGAGCCCCTGAAGAAGCGAACCAAAGCAATATAGCAAAAGTTACTCAAAACTATAAACCAAGAGTCGAGAAGTAAAAGATTTCAATCAGTGTATTCAAAAAGACATAGCATGTACCTGGGATAAGTAACTTAAAATGGTCAATAAGGAGACCATTAAGAGGCCGTATCTTAATAAAACTTAATAAATAAATCTTAATAAATACTACTGAAATTTAAGTCTATGAAAAAACAAACTTTATCTAAGCACTCAGATAGAAGTCCAAATCCCTAACAAAGGAAAGTCAGTCAGACTGCCACTCAACTTCTTGACAACAGCATTTCACACAAAAAAACTAAGAAGCAATTATTTAAAAGTTACTTAAGAAAAATGTGAGTAAGTATATCAGAATCTATACATAATTAAAGCAAAACTAGAGCTCTGAGAAAATTCTTTGCATTTATTACCTATATTATGAAATGAAAATAAATGAGTTAAATATCAACTCAAAAAGCTAGAGGAAGAATTACAAGGTTAACTGACTGGAAGCAAAAGGAAGGTCTCAGTAAATCTAAAAATATAACTGAATTAGAAAGTAGAAAACCAGTAGAACTAATAAAAGAAAAATAAAAGGGAAAGAATTGACAAAATGGGGAAACCACTAGCTGACCTAAGTTCTAAAAAAAGATAAATATACAAAATAAATTATAAGGTGGAAGTAACCATCAACCTAGAGAAAAAAATTTTCTAAAGCATCAGAAACTACTTTGTCTACCTAAATGCAATAAATTTAAAAACCTTTTTGGAAAGCCATCCTTCCCTTGGAATCAGAGACTTTGGGCTCCTACCTCTAAAACAACTGCTTCAAACCCCAGGCTAGGATTCTTTTCTGCTTATAACTCTTAAAGCTGAGCATTTTAAGAAGTCTTTCCTCAACCTTTTGGATACTACTTTCTCCAATATTTTGCCTACTTGTCTCATGCATTCCACACTTTCAACTAAGGATATGGATGATTCAAACCTTTTATCTCCAGCTTTTAATCTCCATCTCTCTTCTGAGCTCCAACTTTCTGAAGGACACAGCCTTCAGTATACCCTCCCTGTCCCTTAAGTCCAATATATATAAGGAAAAATTCATCAGATTTCTCCAACACCTATTCATTTTCTGTCTTCTATCAACAGCATAGCCATCCTTTCAATTCCTAGGACCACATAGGTTGAAACTTTCTTCATTACCCGAACTTCCCACTACACCCACACTACATTAAGCTCTCCCTCAGGCTCTGCTCTCTTCAAAGCTAAGAGGGACCAGGCACAGGCTCCACTTCACACAGTATTAAGTTTGTCCTATCAAACCTGGAGATGCAGAAGAAGCCACTTTCTTATCAGGGATATGAGTAACCTTTCCTTATTATCGTAACATGTCCATGGCATCATATTTTCCAATGATGAAGTCATGATGGATCTTAGAATCTGTGCCAGTGGAGAGTGGTCAATATTGCTGCTGTGTTTGTATCCAGTCATGTCTGACTCTTTGTGACCCCATGGACGGTAGTCCATCAGGCTTCTCTGTTCATGGGATTCTCCAAGAAAGAAGACTAGAGTGGGTGTAGGCATTCCCTTCAGGGGATCTTCCCGACCCAGGGGTTGAACTAGGGTCTCCTGCATTGCAGGCAGATTTTTTACCATCTGAACCACCAGGGAAGCCCACAATACATAGCAGGTTAAGCAACTGATTCTCTGCCAAACAAAATACTGATAGTGAGCTTTTCATCTCTCTTGTGTTTGATAAAATAAAAACACAGGTAAAATCATGAATAAGAATATAAAATGACTTAGAAGTGTCTCTTGAAGAATCCCAAGAGAAATACGACCCTTAATCTTTGGATTGGGAGCCCATAGGGAGAAGTCAATAATACCAAAGAAAAGACTGGAACTCAATTATAGATCATAAGGGCATATAACCATGACACTAATGATAAAAACAATTACAACTTTAAGAAATGGAAATAGGCATACTAACTTCATTTGCTTTGAAGTAAAATTCTAAATCCTTAGCCAGTCATAAAATTAAAAGCTGTAATCATAGAAAAATATCCTAGCAGTATTAATACCTTGTCATAAGTAATATTTCAAAAAATATGTAAATTGTGATTTACAATTGTGATCAAGCACAGAGACTTCATAAATCACTGCTAAAACCACATGTTGCCCTCCTACCAGTCCCAAAGGACCAGTATATGGAATGATCTTTTAGAGCTATCTATATTTTAGCATGCATTTTTAGGCAAGATAAATTTAAAATGAGTAGAGTTAGTATGGCATGGAAATGTCAAGAATGAATCAGTTTATAAATGTAAGTATAAATCAGGGTTTGATTTTCCCCTTAGAATTCATAGTTGTTAGAAAGTGACAGAGGTACAACTGATACAACAGATAAACGAAGAATCATAAGAGATTACTGTGGACAATTACATGCCAACAAATAGGACAATCTGGAAGAAATGGATAAACTCCTAGAAGTATACAATGTACCAAAATTGAATCATGAAGAAATAGTAAATTTGAACAAATTAATTACTACTAAGGAGAATAAGTCAGTAATCAAAAACATCCCAACAGAGGGATGGGACCAGATGGCTTCACTGGTGAATTCTACCAAGCATTTAAATACAGATTAATACCAAATTCTCACGGACTCTTTCAAAAAATATAAGAGAAGGGAATAATTCCAAATTCACTTTATAAGACCAGTTTCATTCTGGTACCAAAACCAAAGACACTCAAGAAAAGAAAATTACAGGGTAGATCTCTGATGAACAGAGATGCAAAAGTCCTCAACAAAATGTTAAAAGAATCATATACCACGATCAAGTGAGATTTATTCCAGGGATGCAAGAATAGTTTAACATTCGCAAATCAATCAGTATAATACACCACTTTAACAAAATGAAGGACACAAATTACATGATCATCTCAATAAATGCAGGAAAAGCTTTTGATAAAATTCAATATTCATTTATGATTAAAACTCTCAACAAAGTAGGTGCAGTATCTCAACATGGTAAAGGCCACCTATGATAAGCCCACAGCTAACATCATACTCAATGGTGAAAAACTGAAAGGTTTCCCTCTAAGATCAGCAATAAGAAAAGGATGCTTTTGTCACTTTTATACAAGGTAGTATTGGAAATCCTTGCCAGAGCAATTAGGCAAGGAAAAGAAATAAAAAGTACTCAAATCAGGAAGGAAGAAATAAAACTAACATTATTTTCAGATTACATGATAATCCCCAAGAATACGGGAGTGGGTAGCCATTCCCTTCTCCAGGGTATCTTCCTGAACCAAGGATCAAACCCGGGTCTTCCACACTGTAGGCAGATTCTTTACTATCTGAGCCACCAGAGAAGCCTGATATTATATTTACAAAACTCTAAAGACCAAAAAACTGTTAGAATAAATGAATTCTATAAAGTTACAATCTTCAAATTCAATATATCTGTTGAGTTTCTATGTTGACCTAAACTATTTAGAAAGAGATATTAAGAAAATAATCCCATTTACAACTGCAACAGAAACAATAAAATATCTATGACTAAATTTATCCAAGGAAGTGAAGGACTGAAAATTATGACATTGATGAATAAAACTGAAGATGACACAAATAAGTTGAAACATATCCATGCTCAGGTATTGGAAGAATTAATACTGTTAAAATGTCCATAATACCTAAAGTAATCCACAGATGCAATGAAATCCCTATAAAAGTTCCAATGGCATTTTTCACAGAAAGAGAACAAATAGTCCAAAAATTTGTATTAAACCACAAAAAATCCCAAGCAGCCAAAACAATCTTGAGAAAGAACAAAGTTGGAGGCATCATGTTTCCTGATTTAAAACTATACTATAAACCCATAGTAACCAAGATAGTATGGTACTGGCATAAAAACAGACACACAGATCAAGGGAACAGAACAGACAGCGCAGAAATAAACCCACACGTATGCAGTCAACTAATGTGACAAAGGAGCTGACGATATACAATAGGAAAAGGACACTCTTTAATCAGTGGTGTTAAGAAAACTGAACAACCACAGGCTAAAGAATTAAACTGGGCCACTATCTTATACCGTACACAAAAATTAATTCAAAATGGATTAAAGACTTGAACATAAGACCTGAAAGTACAAGCATAGGTGGTAAGCTCCTTGATATTGGTCTAGGCAATTTTTTTTTTTTGACACCAGAGCAAAGGCAGCAAAACAAAACTAAACAAGAGAGACTAGGCTAAAAAAAAAAAAAAAAAAAGCTTTTATGTAGCAATGAAAACCATTAACAAAATGAAAAAGCAACCTACCAAACAGCAGAAAATATTTGCATATCATGTATCTGATATGGAGTTAATATCCAAAATGTGTAAACAACTCATATGACTCAATAGCAAAAAAAAAAATCTGATTAAAAAATAGGCAGAAGATCTAAATAGACATTTTCTCAAAGAAGATATGGCCAACAAGTGTATGAAAAGTGTATGAAAAGGTGCTCAAACACCATGAACCATCAGGGAAATACAAATCAAAACCTGGAGCTACTATCTCACACCTGTCAGAATGGCTATTATCAAAAAGAGAAGAAATAACAAGTGCTGGTGAGGCTGTGGAGAAAAAGAGAACCCTTTTGTGCACTGTTAGTGAGAATGTAAATTGGTACAGCCACTGTGGAACATAGGATGGAGTTTCCTCAAAAATTTAAACATGAAACTACCATATGATCAACAAATTCCTCTTCTGGGCATTTATCCAAAGAAAATGAAAACACTACTTTGAAAAGATATATGCACCTCCGTGTTCATTGTAGCATTATTTACAATAGCCAAAATACAGAAGTAACCTAAGTGTCCAACAATGGATGAATAGATTAAAAAAAAGTATGTGTGTGTGTGTGTGTGTGTGTGTGTGTGTGTGTGTATATATATAACAAAATATTATTTAGCCACAAAAAGGAAGAAATCCAATTCCACCATTTGTGATAACATGGATGGACTTTGAGGGCATTATGCTAAATGAAATAAGTCAGACAGTGAGAGACACATCACAGTGGAATCTTATTAAAAAAAAAAAAAATTCCGCCAAGCTCAACAATACAGAGAACAAATTGGTATTTGCCAGAAGTGGGGAGTGGGCAAATTGAGTGAAGACAGTCAAAAGGTACAAACTTTTAGTTATAAGATAAATAAGTTCTGGGGATGGTAATGTACAGCATTCCATCCCTGAGCTTCCCTGGTGGGTCAGATGTTAAAGAATCCGCCTGCAATATGGGAGACCTGGGTTCCATCCCTCGGTTGGAAAGATTCCCTGAAGGAGGGCATGGCAACCCACTCCAGTATTCTTCCCTGGAGAATCTCCTGGACAGAAGAGCCTGGTGGTCGCCAAGAGTCAGACACGGCTGAGTGACTAAGCATAGCGATGTACAGCACGGGGACTATAGCTAATAAAACTTTATTGTATTGAAAGTTGGTAAGAGAGTAGAACTTAAAATTTCTCATTTTAGGAAAAAAATTGTAACTATTTATGGTGATGGAATGTTAACTAGACTTATTATGGTGAACATTTTATAATATATACATATATCAAACCATATGTTGTATGCATATGCTGTATAATGTAATGTCATGTTACTTATACCCCAGTTGCAATGAGAAAGTGACGAAGGAGGATAAAGTAGACAGGGATGATGTGGGATGTGGTGGAGGTTTGCTTACAATGTCTTGCTTTTGCTCGTATTCATTTGTACACCAATGTTACTCCTCCACTAGACAGTGAATTCCCTGAGGCCAAATCTGCCTCTTACACATTTTTTCTATACCCTCCAGTATCAGACAGAACCCTAGAGACATGGTCAAACTCAACAAGTATCTTTTGAGTTGACTTAAACTGACTCCTAACTAACAGAGTTGAAGCTGTGTTATCTCCTTTTGACACTGGATTTTAACTGCATTCATTCAAACAAATGAGGATCTTTCCAATGCCAACTATAGAAAGGCAGCCGAGATTAAAACAGATATGATAGGGGGATTACATGATTACCTCTATAGAGCATGTGTGACTTAAATAACATCAAGATATTTTAGAATTAAACTGTCAAAAACATTATGCTGATTACATTTTAGATCAATTAGCAATGTTTAATTGCTAACAACATATGGCAAATACAGAAACAATGTGGTAGGTAAACATGTAAGAAAAGTCAAAGCAAGCCTCTTACACAGGATTCTTTGGTTGGAATTATGCCTTTTCCTCTGGAGCGATTTTATATTAAGTGGATCTTTACCCTTTATAGGTTATTCCTCTTGAGGAGTTAAAGACCTGTGGCTTAGCAGGCTTATAACACTGTTCTGCTCAACTGCTTTTATTTTTAAGGAGCAGTCATGATTTGAATATTCTGTTTTCCACCTTTCTCCAATAGAACCCCTACCTGTGCTTTCATGATTGAAGGTCTTGTTGGCCAAACTGATTTTTTCTAAAACTCCAAGATGCGTGTGTGTGTAATATTTTTATTGAGATATAACTCACATATCACATAATTGACCCACTTAAAGTGTATAATGCAACTGAAATTTAGTCCAATAGACATTGTGATCCCTTTCTAATTTCTCTCTTCTTTTGGCCTCCATTTTTCTCTCTGCAGTTTACAGTTTCATATTTCCAGAGTTTGTCAGAATGCTACACCAAAGACTTTTACAAGTCAACCTGGTGGCATCTGCTGTTGAGTAAAGGAAGGACTCATGACTGGAAAGAACCAATGCGTACAGAGCCAGAATATAAACTGGTAAAACCCCTTGCTCCCTGTATTCTCATATCATGAATAAACTACAGTATAAAAGATACGCCAACACACTACTGTACAGATTAAAGAAGTTACATAAATGTTGGCTTCCTTCCTTTCTTCATCCAATTCTACAAGGTAGAGCAAAAAAATAAATAAATAAAACTTTATGAACTAAGTCCTTTGAGATCTGAGTGGGCAAACCACTGCACACTTGGAAAGTTATGAGGGAATCCAGCAAAGCCACTGGAGTAACCAAAACCCCAACCCGGACTCACTTTGCTGGTAAGTCGACCACTCCGCCATCCCCACCCACTTGCTGCCTCTGCTACTACAACATCCCCCTTCAGTAGAGGATACATTATTCAGAGAAGAGAGATCCTAAAACAGGAGTATAAAGGCAGGTCCTCCTGTTTATACCCAAGAAACCTTTAAACAAATTACATTCTGAATTTATCAGCTTATTCCAGAACTTTCTTTTTTCACTCTTCCAAGTTAAAAAAAAAATCTGCAAAGAATTTACATCAAGTTTTACACAGGAAAAAATTTTAAAAGGCCAATAAAAAAAAAAGTCCAGTAAAAGCATTGCTGGAAGCACTGCTTCATTTGCATGTTTTTATTTGCATGCTTTGTTTTCTGAAATATTGACAATAAATAACTTGAGCGTGTTCTTGCTTCTAGAAAATGACTTGTTTTTCTATTTAAAATGAATTTATGGGCTGAAAACAGTCAGCTATTTAGTAGAAGAAGCAAAATATCCTCTCCCAGGGCAGCAACCTGTTTTTCTCTTAAGGAAGAGAACTTATTCTGATTCCATGCCTAAAGTCAAAGAACTTTCTGTTGTCCAATATTATTTCCTACAGGCAGAGCCTCTTGATGCAGGAGTGATGGAAAGAGCCAGATCAACAACCTTCTGGCCAGACACTTGGTAGAGAGAATATTCTGCTTGTCGGATTAAACTCTGCTTTTTAAATGGATGAATAGGTTTGTTTTTTTTTTTTTTCCCTGAGAGTGAATAGGAATTGAAAGAGAGTACTTTGGCCTCCCTGAGAAATCCACAAATATTTCTCAGAATTTGTTAGCATGGAAGGCGCCAGCAAAACAGAATTAGACAGTGCTCTGCAAACTGGATGGTCTTATTGAGCTGGCAATCCACATTGTTGCCTCTAACATCACATCTGTCTTCCAGCGATAGTAAACTTCACTCCTGCAAAAACAAAGAGATCCCACAAGGAACGACATATCTTGAAGCTTTTGCTTCTGTTTTTGGTCTCTATTTTTCCAGGTTGAGCGCTCAAACAGGACTCAATGAGGAGGCGCATTCCTAGTTGACACAGAGGACATATTTTGTGTTTTCTGGTGCCAAAACACACCAAAGGATTAGGTGCTAGAATGGAAAATGAGTTTTCTCCATTTCCTGATGACTTTCACAGGCGTTCTTATTATCTTTAACTCTCCTCTTGTAAAACACACACACACACACACACACACACACACACACACACAAGAGAGATTACTGGGTTCTCTATTAATACCTTATAATATGCTTTATTTCTTAGTTTTCACAGAAAGAGATGACTGCATTAAGTGTTTGGAACTCACTCCTGCAGGCTATGGGGGAAGAACTGGAAATTGTGGGTAGGCTAAGCATGGCAAGGATAAAATTAGCCTTCGAGCATATGACTACCAGGAAAGTTACAAACTACCAGAATCAAGATATCATGGCCTGTCATCAGGAAGTAAATCAAGCAATAACTCTTTTTAAATGGATGCAAGATAGGAAATATGTCCTCTGCTCACAAACATGAGATGACAACCCAACAGATTTTTATATTCCTATAATCACTAAACCTCACTTACCAGTGTTAACATATGAGTAATTACAAGGAAACCCTGGGGTACATTTTATCCTCTTGATAGCCTTGGAAAGCACAAATGCCTGGATTTGCAAAGAAGGTTTGAGAAAACAGAACATCAATATGATCTATCGCAGATAAACCCCTGTCTCCAGTTAGCAACGCTGGTAATCCAAGGGTGACAGGACTCCTTAGGACTTCTGGCTTTCACTTGTCCCTGTGCCTATGAAGATGTAAGCACCCAAGGGATACTGACTTTGCAAAGGTGGTATCACCAAGCTTGAGATAAAACAAAAATGATGCAGCTAACACTCATCTTAGCTGAAACTCCAGTACTTTGGCCACCTCATGCGAAGAGTTGACTCATTGGAAAAGACTCTGATGCTGGGAGGGATTGGGGGCAGGAGAAGGGGATGACAGAGGATGAGATGGCTGGATGGCATCATTGACTCAATGGACGTGAGTCTGAGTGAACTCCAGTAGTTGGTGATGGACAGGGAGGCCTGGCATGCTGCAATTCATGGGGTCACAAAGAGTCGGACACAACTGAGCGACTGAACTGAACTGAACTGAACACTCATCTTTCGCTTACCAGCCCTCAAACACTTGGTTCTGAAACTCATGGATTTCTACAGCTTGTTACCAAAAAGTGTTTACAATGTGCGAAAGGACTGGAAAAGGGCAAAAGGGAGATCAGGATAACAGGCTAATCACAGAGCTGAATGTTATCAGAGGGCTTGGGAGCCTGCAAGTCAAAAACATAAACAGTGTTCTCAGCTTTCACTCAAAAGCCATCTTCCAGATGTATAAAATTTCAAGTGAGTTACTGGTCACAATATTGTTTACTGTTATGACTATATCAATGTCATCAAAAGAAGTTATCTTCTAATACCAAGAGAGTAATTTAATAATATTGAAAATTGTTTTCATATTTAGGTACATGATAAATAGAAAAGTATAGAAAATTTTATACTGTAGGCCATAATTTTTAACATATTTAGTATTATTTATATAACTCATGAGGCTTCCCAGGGGTTGGCGCAGTGGTAAAGAATTTACCTGCTGATGTAGAAAACACAGGTGACATAGGTTCAATCCCTGGGTTGGGAAGATCTCCTGGAGTAGGAAATGACAACCCGCTCCAGTATTCTTGCCTGGAAAATTCCATGGACAGAGGAGCCTGGTGGGCTACAGTCCATGGGGTCTCAAAGAGTCTCAGCCTCAACTGAGCAACTGAGCACATGTGTGCATATAATTTATATTTACTTATATATTTTTCTAATCACTAACAGATATGTAAATGTATGTTGATCATGAGGATTTTACTCGATAGTGGGTCTAGTGATGGAAGAAAAGTAAGATCCTTTGTTTATCCTCATTCAGAATTTAACAGGTCTGTGGAATCAAAGCAGAAATGTAAGCATGAACCAAGTGCATTTAGTAATTTGAAAAATCCTCTCGAAACATATGTATCTTAATTTCTTCCAAGTCTAGGAGGGACTAAGCCAGGAATTGTTGAGTAGCTCTGAACAAGAGGTGAGCAAGAATGATGACAAGAACGGTCGAAATGACCATCAGGTCAGGTTTCTCCTGACTCTAACATGAACCACCTGAGTGGCCTTGGCCAGTGAAATTAACAAATACTTATTGGGGATCACAAAGACTTTGTTCACTGGAGGGAGCAAAAAAGACAAACAAGATCTGGTTCCTGCCCACAAGAAGTTCATGAGCTTGAAGAGAAGTTAAGACATATGATCATAACTTACAGGCAGGAGGAGAAGAAGAGGAGCAGAAATCAAACCTAGTGAGAACTTAAGACAAAGGAAAGGCTACTTTCTGGCTGAATAGGAGAGACTCTAAAGGAAGGTTTTTCCAGAAGAGTGGCAACTAAAGACAGCCTTAAAGAAGGTCCCAAGATTCTGGCAATTCTAAAGACCCAGGGCCTTTCAGAAGCAGTGGAAAAAAATCCTTGAAGAGTGAAATTAAGTTTGTGGCTCTCAGACTGAAGTCAGGGTCCAGATGTTTTCAGCCTGGACAAGAGCTCACCTGGCTCACTTAATCCCCAGAACTCCTTTTTGGACTCACAATCACTGGCTTTCCCCCATTACATCATTGGCCCGGCTCTGCAGATGTTCATGTCTATGACACTTGCAACAGGGATTCGTGATTACCAAGATAAAAAGTCTAGAGAGTACTTTCTAAAGAAGAGAGGAAGCCAATGAAAGCTGAGTCAGGAAGCATCAGGATCACAGCTGTGCCTTACAAAGAAGTATCTGGCAGCCCTCTGGGAAGAGACTGAAGGGAAGAGGGCTGATGGCTGAGAAAGAGACATAGTGGTGGCCAGGCCACACTTTTAGGGAGGGATGATTTGTACCTGTTCTAGGGGAGGCCTGGAGACAAAGAGGAGTGTGGATTTCAGAAACAGAGAAGGAAAGACTTGACAATTAACTAGATAATCTGGTGGGGGTTGGGGGAGTGGAATCCATGGTTAAGTTGAACTTGACAACTTCAGTGTCTAGGTGAATGTTGATGCCACTAATAGCAATAAAGAAAAGGAACAAACTTGATGAGGAAGATTCAGTGAGAGTTCTTGTGAGTCTGAAGAGTTTAAAGGATATTGAAATAGGAAAATCTAGAGTAGTGGTTTTCAACCAGGGACAATTCGGTGCCTCCTCTCCTGCCACACACAGGGGACATTTAGAAATGTCTAGATGGCTTCCCAGGTGGCACGAGTGCTAAAGAAGCCACCTGCCAATGCAGGAGACCTAAGAGACAAGGGTTCAATCCCTGGGTTGGGAAGAGCTCTTGAAGAAGGAAACAAAAACCCACTCCAGTATTCTTGCCTGGGAAATCACATGGACAGAGGAGCCTGGTAGGCTATGGTCCATGGGGTCCAAAGAGTCAGACACGACTGAGCAACCTAGCACGCATACAGAGACATTTGGGGTTGTTATCTCCAGGGAAAGGAATGCTGCTATAAGAGCAACTAGTAGGTCAAGTCCAGGGATGCTCCTAAACATCCTAAAACACACAGGATAGTTCCCCATAAGAGAGAACAATCCAAGCAAAAATGTCAACAGTGCAGAAGCTGAGAAATCCTGGTCTAGAGGTGGTAGGAACTGCTCATCTGGAATATGAGAAAGTAGGAGTGGAGAGAGATGAGAACTCTTAGTCACTCTCCCTGCAATGAGAGACAAGGGAGAAAGTTAACCACAGTGAGAATATGCAGAAAAGAGAGATAAGCAGGTGCATGATAAAACTAGGCAATATCACCTCATGGCAAAGTGAGTTCATTGGGATGAAGTGATGTCAAAAACCCTTTCACATCTAAAATGCAACAATTGATGATTACTTTCAGGAAGTGTGTACCCAAGAAGATAAACATGGACTAGGTAGTCATCATGAAATCATGAGGCAGATCAATTCAGTCATGAATGTCCCCCAAATCCTTAACCTTCAGGATACCTTCCAGTCTACAGTGGGGAAACATTATACGCAGTCTGGGATTTTCATTTGTAAATTTATTATAATTCAGTCACAGAACCACATGACTGTAACAGGTGGAAAAAAAAACTTTTTTAAGAGTAGAAGAAGAAGGAGGAAGAGGAGGAGGGAGAAAAGAAGGAAGAGAGAGGTAAAAAAATAAGGTAAGAGGAGAGAGCAAAGGAAGGAGAAAAGAAGTGGAAGGAAAACTTGACAAGAGAAGAGAAGGGAAAGGAAAGGAAAGGAAGACAGGAGAAGTGAGAAGCACTGCAGAGACATCCTTTAAGGAAGACAGACACATGAGGGGCTCTACGGACCAAGACCGGTGGCCATCCTCAATCATTCCAAGAAATTGTGATATGGGATTATATTCCATGGAAAGAGACAGTTGCTTCTTGAATAGCATCATCACTGTTTTTCAAAAGCTATAATAATACAAAATGATGAAATGGTAACCAATACTTATGCAATTCTCCAGAGTTAAATCAATGTTGCCAGAAGTCTGCTCCAGGGGGTTTGGCAGGTATAAGGAAGGAAGCCGAGCATGACAGGAGATGGGAGGCAGTCTGGTGCTCCGAAAGGAAGGAAAGCGCAGAGATGCATTGAGAGCAACCTGGCGACCTTGGACTGCTGAGCAGAGGCATATAAAGTCGGCAAGAAACTTTAGAAAATGGCTCTTTCCCATTCACATGTTTATGGCATCCATAAAGACAAGGCATACCTGGAAAGAAAAGGTCACAGCAGCAGACGGCATCACTGATGAGGAGGGAATGTGAAGAACAAGTGTACAGGGCAGGAGGCAACGTGTTATGCCAGAACCAGACAGATCCTGAATTCCAATCCTGGCTCCCCCATCAGCTCGTTCCATGCTTTCCCAAGTAGCAGAATGTGTCTGAAACTTAGCTTCCTTTCTGGTAAAACGGGAGTGATAAGGCTTCCCAGGAGTGCCATGATGATTAAATGAGATCATGTATGTAAAGCCTTCAGCACAGCAGTTGGTGCTGGGCAGGAACTCTGTCAGGGGTAGCTGCTGTTCAATAATGTCTAAATCCAATTACTCTAAGTAATGACTGAGGAAGAACAATAGGCCTCACATTCCGAGTCAACCCAAATAGAACACATGAAACAAGGTAGCACATTTGAAAACTGAATTCTCCATTTTCACAAATAAGCAAGTTAACTTTTATGAATTCATAAAACTGGAAGTGGCCTTTGGAACTATGATCAAATTTCCTCATTTAATGATGGAAAAATTGGAAGAGGAAATGAAAAGACTATTGTGGTTTGGATGTACGTGAACCAAAAAAAGATGTTAATTACAGGAAAGTTACTCATGTTTTTTTATATAACACAAGGTGGAGATGGAGTTAGAAAATTACAGTTCATAATGTTTTGTGCATGCGTGCTAAGTCACTTCAGTCGTGTCTGACTCTGTGCGACTCTATGGACTGCAGCCCACCAAGCTCCTCTGTCCATGGGATCCTCCAGGCAAGAATACTGGAGTGGGTTGCCATGCCCTCATCCAGGGGATCTTCCCAACCCAGGGATTGAACTCATATCTGTTAGGCCTTCTGCACTTGTAGGTGGGTTCTTTACCACTAGCACCCCCTGAGAAGCCCTCATAATGTTATAAATACAAGCAAATACATGTGTATACGTAAATCCATATATGTATATTATAAACACATATACAATATCCATACGTCTATGTTAGAAATGATAGAACTAACCTGCGGAGACATCAGGCAGACAGTTAACCCTTAGCTATCTGTGAACTCAATTACCCTACCTCACTCGAATTCACCCATTTGTAAACATATCTGATAAAGTTCTTGGAAGTTTCATGGAATGCTGAATAAACAAGCTTCAGTGTAAAACTGGTGATTCTCAGGGATGTACTTTCCCCAAGCTACAGCTAGGTCACTCACCTGTCCAGGAGAAGGTTAGGAGCAAATAGGAGCTTCCCTGGATGCTCCATGGAGCGCCAGACAAGACCAATCATGAGGATCTCTAGCCAGGCACATTCCAAAAGGTGGACTTGATCGTGGAGAGCCAGATCCACAAATCCTGAAACGAGAAAAGAAAACCCCTCTGACTCAAATGAAAAGGAATTGCTGGTGAAATGCATGCAACCAGGGATTTGAATGGTTAGGGTCTATTTTTTATAAGATGTTAAAACATAAACTAGAAGCACACTTAAGAAAATCAAACAACTATTTTTCAAGCCTTGTATATCAATGAACATTAATGTGGCATTTTCTTAGTGTCACCTTTACAAAACTGTACTAACTTATGTAACCCACTTAGCTTTCTATAAAGTTCTGAACTTAAATGGTATTTACATGTGTATGCTTTTTACTTAGGCATTTCTAATAGCCTTGTGTGATTATTATACTTCATTCTGTTTCAGTTGAAGATATTTAGGTGTAAGAAATTTAAATTACTTGCACTAAACCAAATAGGTACTGAAGAACAGGCAGGACCAAAGTCACCCAATTTCTACTTCTTTGTTGCATCACTAAGTCATGCTCTTTTTTTCACACCATGTAAAAGAAAGACTAATAAAATAGCATATGTACATAAATCACTTGGGAGAGAAAGAATCAGATGAAAAAAAAAGTGACATTCTGATTTCTTATTTTCTAATGGCTTATTGGGAGAGTAAAGCTTTTTCCAATCATCACTGATGATACGGTGGATGCCTACTAATAATGAAAAAGAGGAGGAGGAGAAGAGAGGGAAAGAAGAGGAAGATTAATTCACTGAACCTCCACTATGGGTCAGAAGCAATGCTAAGTACCACCATGCTAATTTTTAAAAGTATTTACTAATACAATAATTTCTAGAGATAGGAACCCAAGGGGATACCATTTTACAGATAGGAAACGTTCAGAGAGTTTAGATACCTGTTGAGGTCAGAGACAGGAATAGAGTCTCCAGAACCTATGCCCTTGACCACAAGTGCCACCACTTCTTGTGAGCTGCAACTGATTACAGACTTTGGATCAAGTGGCTGAATAAACCTAACCACGCGAATTAAGACAGGCCAGAGTGAGTGAGCGGGGCATTGCATAAACGAGATGTCCATAAAGTCTGCTGTTTTCCAAATCAGTTCCCTATGCTTTTGCCCAGGGACATCCCATCACATTTCTTTCCTCTCCCTCTCTGCCCTCAGCTCTTCTGTTCTCTCTCATCCATGAGACTGGGTCTAGGATTTCCATTTTTCTTTGTCTTCTTTATTCTTTTCTCACTAATATTATACTTCTATTAGTTATCTATGCTTGTATTTACTAAAAAGCCAAAATGTAAGCTCATTTTCTCTAAGCAGCAGTATTGATGTTTTGTCTACTGAATGATTCCTCTTGGGGATGTTGGTTAAAAGAATCAGCACTAAACAATTAACTCATTTAATTCTTTCATACTTAAGTGTTCTCTTTCATGAAATCCTTACCACTAAATAGATGCTGATCCATAGAGAAAAACCCAAACTAGAGAAAGACCCTCTAGCCACTATTCCACAACCAAGCCTCATAAATTTTATCTTTCAAATAATGATAAAATTATTTTTCTCCAATCGATATGTCCACCACTACTCTATCTATTTAATTCCCAAGAGGCTCTCACCTTTTTGCCTAACTTCTTTAACTCAGCATAATTGTTTTGAGACTTACCTCTGTTGTTGAATACAGAAACACTGTAGTTGACTTTTTTCATTGCTGAATATTTCATTGTATGGATATGGCCAATCAACAAATACAATTTTGTTATCTTTTCATTGGATATTTGGTTTGTTTACTTTGGGCTATTACAAATAAAATTGCCATGAGCAGTCTATGCACAATTTTTTTTGTATGAATGTATGCTTTCATTTCTCCTGGGTAAATATTAGATGTACTATGACTGGAGTATATAGAAGGTATGGGATAGGTATATGTTTAAATTTTTAAGAAACTCTTAAACTGTTTTCAAAAGTGATTCTTCCATTTTACATCCCTAACAGCAGTGCGTGTCCAACTCTGTGAGACCCTATGGACTGTAGTCTGTAGTCTGCCAGGTTCCTCTGTCCATGGGATTCTCCAGGCAAGAATACTGGAGTGGGTTGCTATGCCCTCCTCCAGGGAATCTTCCCGACCCAGGGATCGAACCCACATCTCTTAGGTTCCTTACCACCAGGGCCTCCTGGGAAGCCTCCCTGCTCCCCCTCCCCCTGCCCCCAGTCAATAGCAATAGATGAGAGTAAGTTACTCTGCCTCTTTAGCCAGTAACTGATATGGGCAGTCTATTTCATTTTAGTCATTCTAGTAGATACACAGAGGTTTCACACTGGCACTATGATTTGAATTAGCATTTCCCTAAAAATTAATGATACTGCGCATCTTTTCATGTGCTTCTAACAGGTCACTATCTTATACTATATTCGCATTAATTATGCATGTATCTGTAAATTCTGCTAGACTGTGTACTCATTAGAAGCACAAAATGCATGATTCTACCAAATTATGCCTTTTAAAGTCTCAGTTTATTACCCCTTCTGCTACATCATTCAGCCACACCAATAGTGTAGCATTTACCAGAGAGAGTCTTCTCCCTGGAAAGAGTGGGTTTCACTCATCTATGACTTGTAACCAGAGAGAATACGGGCCTTTCTTGTTCATAAGAAAAACTAAAGGATTAAAAAACTGTGACTGGGTTTCAGGACTTTGGGGAACAAACCCCTACACCCCGCAGTCTTGCACCCATAGTGTGCACTGGGTCAAAATGGACTAGTCATGCTAGGAAGATGCACTGTCTGGGGCAGCAAGGAATGCTTCTTTTTATCAGTAGCTAACATTTAATGGGATAAACGAACTCTAGTGAGCAGTGCTTAAAAGGAAAGCTCACACAAAAGTTTTACTTCTTTGAAAGTTCACCCCAATCTTCTGGGTAAATTCTCGGAGTAGTCTTTTTTTTTTTTTAATTAAAGGATAATTCCTTTACATAATTTTGTTGCTTTCTGTCAAACCTCAACATGAATCAGCCATCAGTTCAGTTCAGTTCAGTTCAGTCGCTCAGTCGTGTCCGACTCTTTGCGACCCCATGAATTGCAGCACACCAGGCCTCCCTGTCCATCACCATCTCCCGGAGTTCACTCAGACTCATGTCCATTGTGTCCGTGATGCCATCCAGCCGTCTCATCCTGGGTCGTCCCCTTCTCCTCCTGCCCCCAATCTCTC
The DNA here is from genome assembly GCA_006410935.1 of Redunca redunca. Lineage (NCBI taxonomy): Eukaryota > Metazoa > Chordata > Mammalia > Artiodactyla > Bovidae > Redunca > Redunca redunca. The sequence continues at coordinate 774,131 of SJYQ01007179.1, forward strand.
CCAGCATCAGAGTCTTTTCCAATGAATCAACTCTTTGCATGAGGTAGCCAAAGTACTGGAGTTTCAGCTTCAGCATCATTCCCTCCAAAGAAATCCCAGGACTGATCTCCTTCAGAATGGACTGGTTGGATCTCCTTGCAGTCCAAGGGACTCTCAAGAGTCTTCTCCAGCACCACAGTTCAAAAACATCAATTCTTCGGCGCTCAGCCTTCTTCATGGTCCAACTCTC
>SJYQ01007179.1:774630-789943 GCA_006410935.1 Redunca redunca
GCATTGCCTTTCTTTGGAATTGGAATGAAAACGGACCTTTTCCAGTCCTGTGGCCACTGCTGAGTTTTCCAAATTTGCTGGCATATTGAGTGCAGCACTTTCACAGCATCATCTTTCAGGATTTGAAAGGGCTCAACTGGAATTCCATCACCTCCACTAGCTTTGTTCGTAGTGATGCTTTCTAAGGCCCACTTGACTTCACATTCCAGGATGTCTGGCTCTAGATTAGGGATCACATTGTCATGATTGTCTGGGTGGTGAAGCTCTTTTTTGTACAGGTCTTCTGTGTATTCTTGCCACCTCTTCTTAATATCTTCTGCTTCTGTTATATCCCCTTTTGAACATCCCTCCCACTTCCCTCCCCATTCCACCCCTCTAGGTTGATACAGAGCCCGTTTGAGTTTCCTGAGCCATACAGCAATTTCCCATTGGGTATCTAGTTTACATTAAAAAAAAAAAAATTACCTGGTAAATCCAACTCACTTTCAGAAATGTTAACATTCAAAGGTATTTTCTCATGACATTCCCTAATTGATGTGGGGGAAAAGTAATCATGTGATAATGTCACCCATAATGAAACCCAACCCATGTTATTTGACACCCTCCACGAGCCCCCAGTAATCACACAGGATGAGATTTAGGGGCCATCTCATGAGAGAATGGGAGCCATTGAACCACTCAAGTTTGGGAAAACTAAGGGGCACTTTCTGGTATCCAACCTTACAGATTAAACTGAACCATACTTTCTAATTCTCACATCAAAAAGTGCTATTTAAGTCAGACAGTTTTAGTGGCCTTTGGGGAGCCTCAGAAGCTCAGCATAACCATTTGTACCATGGACGTCTGGTGATTATGAAATCTGTCTGAAGTACGTCTGCTAGTAATAGTGTTCAGCCTGAATCCAGCAGAATTGCTGGGTCCTTCTGTTGAAATGATGTAGATCTCTCAAAAAGAAATAGTTGATTTAATTATCTTTCCCAGCTGTGCATATTGGCTACAGACAAGGGTTACTGTGTCTCTTGCAAAGGATCCTCTGCAAGTTCCTGGGGCAGGGTTGCAGGAAGTGTGCAAAGACTGTCAATTAACCTTCCCAAAGAACGTGAGGGATTCCAAAGAGGGTTACTAGATGGAGTGTCTCCTTTCTTCCAATATACTGACCTCAATATTATTTTAACCACACAGAAGCTAAATGTTCTTTTGGTGTAGAATAAATGTCCTTGAGTACTCTAAATTCATATCCAGCAAAGAAAAATAATGTAATAAATCCCACACAAAATTGTACTGAGCCAACTTATCTAAAGGGGCTTCCCAGGTAGCTCAGGGGTAAAGAATCTGCCTGGCAATGCAGGAAATGCAGGTTCAGTTGCTGGGTTGGAAAAGACCCCTCTGGAAAAGGAAATGGAAACCCACTCCAGTATTTTTGTCTGGGAAATCCCATGGACTGAAGAGCCTGGTGGGCTATAGTCCATAGGGTCTCAAAAGAGTTGAACATGACTCAGCGACTAAACAACATCTATAGACATCAAGTTTTGATCCTTTGGCTTGGTTTCCTTATAAAAGGAAGAATAATCTAATATGCAACTTCAGCGAAATCTCCTATCATAACTTAGAGACATCCAACAATGCCTTTTTTTAAAAGTAGTAGAATACCAAGAGCTTTCCTATTGCTTTTTTCAATTTCTTTATTTTGAATTGAAGGATAATTGCTTTAGAGTACTGTGTTGGTTTCTGTGCCTTTCTTGAACACTCAAAAGTCTTACCAATATGAATTGGGAGCTTGTAGCATCTACGGGATGTAAACAGAGGCGTCAGTGAGAAATCTCCTTATAGTTGACACTTGGGGACCCTTATCTTAGTGACAGTGACAAGGGCCCCCTGGGGCTATGCAGTCCACACCAGTGGGACAGAATGCATATGTCAAGAGTAATAACAATAGCTGATTGAGAGCAAGTGAAGTCATATGCAAGGAAATCTCATTTTGTAAAATGAACCTTCAAAAGACAGTGAACAAGGGCCTTTTCCTCTAGTCTGCACTCACAGGTCTAGTCATAGAGTACCCACAGATAGGATATACTGGAAACAGAAACGCCTCAAGTCCCATTCCCCACTTGCTATGTGGACATAGATCTGATGAAGCTGAGGGAGCCTTCTTTCAGAGGGAAAAATCTCTGTACAGTCAACCAGCTAATTATTTCCAGCCTCATCACCAAGTAAAGATATTCCTGCCTTCTTTCTTGGTTGCAAAGTAACTGTTCTTCCTCCAAGATTTTTAACTGAGTTTTGACTGTGAAAAGAGCTCATGGCATGTCTCCCCCACTCCCTTCCTTGGGCTTCATAAGATCCTCTTCCCCACTCTGCTAAGGAGTGCCATACTAATTGCTTAATTTGCCTTGGCACCCAAGAAACATTTAAAGCCTTACCCACTCTTACCGGGTGTGGCAAGACTTTGAAAAGTGTGCCGAGAGCCTAAGGCAAAATGACTAATGTGATATGAATGCCGGTTAAGTTCTGCACTGCGGTTGTATAAAAGATAAACCAGCGTGGCTCTTCAGTAGAGGCATGAGAAAAAAGAAAAAAGAATGCTACAGTAATTATATTTCTTATTTCCATGGGACACACTCTATTTAGATGCAAAACAATGTAGAATCTCTCTGAAGAAAAAAGCAACTTTTTCCTGGGGAGCAGTTCTCTCAAAACTTGAAACCAGGTGGTTGGTTCCCTTAGTAAATCCACTGGAAAAAATATTAGTGTCCTGACCTTCAAAAAATTAATCATGTTCTCAGTCATATGATGACCCCAGTGTTCTCCAAAATGTCAGTTATAAAATTGCCTGTTGCATTCTTTCTGTATTGCCCTAACTCAATGAAAGAAGATTTAAATAATTCATCTCTTTTCCCCTGATGCCAAAATAATATAAGGTTAAAAAGAAAATAAGAACGTAATGGAACATGAGATTGTAGCACAAAACAGCTCCACACTGAATAAAACAGGATTTCTGGGATAGAACAGATAATATCAGAAGAACATAGATCCTAGGTCAAACCCTAAGCAGTCTTCATGTCCTTCATTTTGTAATTTTATTTTTCCTTTTCTCCAGAAGATAGTAAGTTAATGCCATACTATGAATCATGTACCCCACGGTATAGCTGACTATAACCTTCCCCCTCCAAATAAAATTTTGGTTTCTCTTTTATATGTGGCCTCATTATGGAAGGATTCATTAGAACTGTGATCCTCACCCTATATACTTTAAGATGTAAGCATTGAAAAATTCTTTTCAAAGAAAAGAGTTTAAGCCATTTAAGTAATGTCATGTACCACTCTTACCAAATATGTACCACGGTCACAAAATAAGAGGTAATCGAGTATCACTTTGATACTGAATCACAGTGCAAGAAATGGGCCTCCTACTGAGCCTGCCCCACTTCCCATCCCATGTGTATTCTGGCTTTCCTCCCCTATAATAAAAAGAAGGTGCCCAGGCCTATCTGGCACAATATCATGTATCCAAAGCCCTTACCCAAACACTGTCCTAAACATCCACCTTGCCAATACTCTGGCCACTTTCCAGAGTTTATCCTTATCCTCAGGCCTGGTTATTAGTTATTTCCAAGTCACCTCCCAAGACAGGACTTTTTTGGAAGTTATACCTCCTCGGTGCTCTGCAACAGAATGAGGAGGACAGAAGTACTTAAAAGAGTATAAAGTGAAAAGTCACAGATCTAGTTTAAAATTCTTCCTTGGCGCACAGCCAGTTATTTAAGGTCTCTGAAAGCTCTGCCCATCTGTAAAATGACCACTTAGGGCTACTGTTAATATTAAGGAGTTAGCAGATGTTCCCAAGTACCAGTCGCTTCTCAGTGAACATTTGTTCTCTTCCCTACTTTATCCTGACATTCCGGAACTTCCCATCCAATAGAAGGGAAGACTGCTTTTGCAAAGCACCAAGAAGAAAGATAGGCTCTAAGATATTATAGATATAGAACTTCGAAATTCAACTGGGCACTTTGTGTTTGTCCTAAGTCATGCACATTGTGTTTTTTGTTTATTTTTTTCTATTTATATGTTTAAAAAAAAACTAATAAAAAGGATAAAAGACTTCCTGGACATCAAATGGCTCTTATGAAACAATATTTTCATGATTTAAAAGTGGAGGGAACAAGAGAATGTGGATTATATTTCTCCTAAAATACATATGTGGAAAAAAATGGGGAAAAAAGCACGTTTGGGGTTTTGTTATATGCAAAGCATTTCAAGATGTTGAGCAAATCCAGAATGCAGCTGTCTTTGTGCACCCCCAAAATAAATGGCTGATGATTTTCTATTAAACTCAGAAAACCACACTGTGTTGCCCCTTATCCACCTTGGGGTAGAGAGAATGGATCTTACCCTGCGGTAACTGCCTGCCTTGGGAAATAAAGTGGTGTTCTCAAGGCAATCCTAGGCAGTAAAAACCAGTGGGAAGTGAAGAATTGAGTGTGACAAAGTTGATATTTTTTAAATATGTCACATTTAGCATAGATGACAGCCAAATTAATTTGAGTAGAGATTGAAGAATTCAGTCCAGAGATTGTAGCGTAAACAAAGGTACTGCCTTTTCAAACTCCCGGTGCATGCTTCAGACAGCCCTTACTCAGATAGATGGCCATATATTGAAAGACTTAGAGATGATGCAAGTCGTGTGCGTGCTCAGCCACTTCAGCAGTATCTGACTCTGTGACGCTATAGACTGCAGCCTGCCAGGCTCCTCTGTTCATGGCCTTCTCCAGGCAAGAATACTGGAGAGGGTTGCCATTTCCTCCTCCAGGGGATCTTTCCGACCCAGGGATTGAACTGGCATCTCTTGCATGGCAGGCAGATCCTTTACCACTGAGCCACCAGGGAAGCCGGATGGAAGTCAAGGTATCCATATAAACCCATGAACTTTCCAATTTTGACTCTGCAGCCTGACCAGGGTGCTGTGTTTAAGCTGACATACACCATGAAGACACTATGACATAATTGTCACTTCCTTCAGAACAGGACAACAGAGCTGAATGCATTTTATGCTGAGAATTCTTTTTATATGCACAGATTCAAAGCTTCTGCTTATGGTACCTCCAAAAAGAAAGAAAAAGAAAAACAAACAGTGCTGTTTGTGATTATTCTATTACACGTCTTCCCCATTTTTATCTAAGTGAAAGAGAACCCACAGACAGCTCGCTTGGAAGGACCTGAAATATTTCCCTGATGTCTCTCTTACAATGAATACATGAGGGAAAGGCTAAATGCAGAAGACTGTCTTTCCTCTGAAAGTATCTCACATACAACGAGTAGATTGCTCACTGAGACAGAATATCCAAAGACAATAATTAGCCTTTTTTTTTTCATACTTTTAACAATAAATAAAGTATGTGATGACAAAGAAGTTGTTCGTCAGGAGAAAAGAATTAATCTCAAAACTATATCTGACTCTAGAAAGAAAAATAAGTCAAGACTTTCAGATATGAGGATCATACTTGAGGATCAAAAAAAAATGTCCCTCAGAGAAAACAAGGCAGATGGCAGCTCTACCTTTCTACCAATCCCATCTGTATTATACTCGAAGCTTTGGTTCATGAAGAGATGGTTGTCATGACAATAAGCATTTGAGAAGAGTTCTGGAGAAGCTGATGGATTTAAGAGTGTCTCCTAGCTTCCCAGTTTTCCCAACACACACAAAAATCCCATCCCCCACATCCTCCAAATAAACAATTCTATTACTTCTTGTCTTGGCTACAAAACCATATCCTATAGTGATGCTATAAAATTTTGCCCTCTCTCATGTCAAAATCCTCCTCGGAGGGACAAATCAGCTTTTTACTCTGATACAGCACAGCTTGAAAGTAAACTGGTCTTTATTTTTATTCAGCCAAGCAATTGTATTAACTACAGCTTAATTTTTTTTTCCCTTCCAAGCTCAAAAAGAAATCAATTTCAGCTTAAATGAGAAAGGTGGAGGGGGTGGAGTCGAAGAAATTATTTTCCAGTTTCTGAGAGGAGATAGCAAATTAAAGAAGGAAAAAAATTAATAAACTATAAAGTACTTAAGACTGTCCTTTGACATGCTTGTCAAATGGACAGGAAAGGCAGTGCTATGGAGCAATTCTGAGTTCCCTGATAAAGAGCACGAGCTGGCTGCATTTAAAAGTCAACAAGCACTTGTACCCTGGAACATACATTTTTTTCCTGTCTACCACGAAGTAGACCTACAGAAGCATTTCAGACACTACTGTCATCAGCCTGAGTTTTCCGGATAACCATGGGCTCCCAGTAAACACTACAAATGTCATCAATACAAAGACTGAGAGGCAAGCAGACAATCTCCTTTTAAGGGCAAGTCCCCCAAACAAATGAAAAATGATGATTTCCTCCTACATCCTCCCTGCTCAAATCCCTCACTGAAACCCAAATTGACCTTAATAATTGTAGGGGGGTGTTTCCTCATACACATACACACGTACACACTTGATTTAAAAGCTAGAGGAACACCTGTTGTTGCCAATTACCCAAGGACATCTAGTTCTAGAATGAATGAATTAGGAGCAAAAAAAAACAAAGGCTTATTCTCCCTTTGCTTTAAATTGGAAGGTTAGAATGGGAGTTTTGCAAGCCCAAATCTTCAAGAAGTAAAAGAACTGCTGAGTATCAATTCACATAAGAATACCTCTGCTGAGAAATCAGAGGACAAGGTCCAGGGCCCCATAACAAGAAGAGGCAGGGCTGCAAGTCTTGCGATGTGGTGGCCTGAGTGTCTCACAAGCATGTGGGGGGGATTTATTTAGACAAGATTGCTCCCTCTCCTCCGGTCTTCTCAAAGTGCCCACAGCCCACATCTTTCCATTATCCTACACAAATTTCAGCTCCAGAGAGAACAAGCAACAAAAAGGGGAAAGAACGGATTTCAGCATCTTCCACCCCATATCTGAAGTCAATGAACACTGACCTTAGCTACTACACCAGTGTTGAGAGAGGCCAAAAGGAGATGGAAAGTCAGAGACTATATTCCTTTCATCCACGGTGGATCCTTTTATAAGCACAGCCTTTCTTGCCACTCCATTAAATAACCACTCTAAAAATAAAGTGGGTAACTAAGAAAACCTGAGAGATTTTCTAAATGCCAGTTACCTTCAAAGCAAGAATGATTTCACGTTTATGCTAACTCAGTACAGCCCATGGCTTGGTATTGGGTCTCATCAATAATGTTGACTGCCTAAGGTTTACAACAGGAACTACAATAGTATTTTCCAGGGAAAGTAAAGAGAAGCTGCATTGGTTTTCTAAGGCTGCAATTACAAGGTTCCACAAACTGGGTGGCTTAAAATCAGAACACAGCAAACTAGAGTTCCGGAAACGAGAAACTGAAATCAAAGTTGCAGCAGGGCCAGGATCCCTCTGAAGACTCTGGGGCAGCAGTGTCCCATGCCTTTCTCGCAGCTTCTGGTGTCGCTGGCAATCCTTAGCATTCCTTGGCTTGCAGACGGGTCACTCCCTTCCCCCACCATCACATGGTTTACTCTGTGTGTCTCTGTGTCTTTTCTCTTTTTATAAGGACACCAGTCATATAAGATTAAGGTCCACATTAATCAAGTAGGACTCCATCCTACCTTGATTCCATCTGAAAATACTATTTTCAAATAAAGTCATATTCACAGGTGCTGGGGGTGAGGACATCAGCATATCTTTTCGGGAAGATGCAACTCAACCCACAGCAATAAGAAACTGTAACATTTTACCTCTTATCTGGTCATGCTCAATATTCACCAAATATTTCTTGAGCATCTTCCCTGGTGGCTCAGATGGTAAACAGTCTGCCTGCAATATGGAAGACCCAGGTTCGATCCCTGGGTTGGGAAGATCTCCTGGAGAAAGAAATGGCAACCCACTCCAGTATTCCTGCCTGGAGAATCCCGGGAACAGAGGAGCCTGGTAGGCTACAGTCCATGGGTTCCCAAAGAGTCAGACATGACTGAGCGACTTCACTTCACTTCAATATATATAAACCTGGCAGGAGGCTGGGTACTGGGTGTACAGAGATGGGACAATGTTCTCATTCTCAAAAAGCTCACAGTCTACAGGGGAAGCAAAGAAAATGAACATGAAAATAACAGCGGGTGCCGAGTGCCAAAACATAGGAAAATATCTGAGGCTCAGACACCTTAATCTCTTGAGGTTGGAGAGAAGGCTACTCCTTGGGCTCCTGCATACACTTTCCCCTGCTCCCAGCACACTCTTCCAAGGACTTCAGTGCTCATAGCATCGAGATTAAGTTCTTATTCCTAGGGTTGCTCTTATCTGTGTGAATGCCTATGCTCTTTAGCATCACTCACCAGAAAGGAAACAGACTGCACACAGGGACTATGTCTTGACATTTTACCTGCAGTACTTAATGCAGTTCCTGGCTGAGAAAAGGCCCATAGTAAACATTTCTCAGATGAATCGGGGTGGGATGGGGAGACAAGTCAATGAATGAGATAATGAGTGGAAGTGAATTATCTTCCAGGAGTAGGTGTAGCAATCTGAAGGACTTCTTGTAAGAAGGTATCCAGTATCTCAGGGAAGAAGAAGGGGAACTAGTCTCTAGGGGGGAGAAGGAGATGACAAGGTGTCATGGTAGCAAAGGCAGGGGGCTGAAATAATTGCTGTGGGATAGGCAGAAAGCAGAGCAGGAGGAAAGGTGAGAGAGGCAGAGATCAAGACAAAGGGAGCGAGAACGTGCTAAAGAGACAAGAACACTTGGAGAATTTAACTGTTAGACCTTCCAATCTCAACAAATCAGTCTAAACATGATCATGGATTAAAATAGAAATGTATCTTTCCCTTTAATTGGGAAACTGTCCTTTTGAGTACAGTGTTGCTTACGTCTTAAAAAGTCCATAAAATCTTGGCGCAAACCCAATTTTTAAGGAGCAAGAAGTGAAATTTAAATACCCAATCCAACCAAAAAAAAAAAAACCACCACCACAATGCACATTGCACATACAGTATTTCTGGAGTACTTACAAGCATAAATTCATTACCAAAAAAATGAATTTCTTCACTTTTTTGAACATCTACCACGTGTCAGGAACAATATTAATGTTATGGACAAAAATTTTACTATGTCTTGGTCTCTGACATCAAAGCTAAAAGAAAAGACGGTCCAATTTTTAAAAAGACTACAATCACTACTAATTATAAAATAGATAAACATCAAGGACTTACTAGGAACTATATTCAGGATCTTGTAACAATCTATAATAGAAAAGAATCTGAAAAAGAGTGTGTATATATATATATATATATGCATAAATATTTATACATAAATATATGAATACAACTGGATCACTTTGCTATTATACACCTGAAACTAATACAACTTTGTAAATTAACTATACCTCAATTATGAAATGGTTAAAAATAAAATAAAAAAGTAATATCTAAGATCACATTTGAGGACTGTCAAGGTCCCTGGACGCAACAGGACTGGCAGCTAATCCATAGTGGCAAGCCTTCCTCATATTTCTGATTCAGGCCTTGATGGCATACTTGATAAAGGGGAGGCAAACCTACAGAGGGTCTAGAGAGGGTGGAACATTCCTGGAAGTGTCCATAGACCAGATAAGCCAGGGCACAGAGGAGAGGGAGGTGTGGTCAGAAACGGGCTGGAGAAAGAAGACAGGGCCACGTGGTTGCCACGGAGTTAGGCTTCACTCTGGTGCAAAGAAGAGCCACTAGAGGATTTTAAAAATAAGAGTATTAACTAGGGTACTCATTAAGACTTCATTCCACTGAGACCCACTGAGAGATATTAAGGAAGGTGAATAAAATGAATTTAGCAACTGATGAAATAAAAAGAGGGAGCAGAGGGGCCCGGCATCTCTGGAGGATCTAGACAGTAGACTTGGCCATGTGATGGGCAGACAGAAGGAAGAAGAGGTTCACAGGGGAAGGCAGTAAGCGCCGGGTGGAACACACTTAGTCTAAGCTTCATAAGGCGCAACCATGTGGAAAAATCTCCTGGTGGTCAGTCTCTCAGTCGTGTTAGACTCTTTGTGACCCCATGGACTCTAGCCCGCCAGGCTCCTCTGTCCATGGGATTTCTCAGGCAAGAATCCTGGAGTGGGTTGCCATTTCCTCCTCCAAGGGATCTTCCTGGCCCAGGGATCGAACTCTGGTCTCCAGCATCTCCTGCATTGCAGGTGGATTCTTTACTGCTGAGCCACCAGGAAAGGGTCAAGTCTAGTGGATTGCTGAAATAAGAGTCTGAGGCTGAGAAGCCTGGTGCAGCCTGAAATCATAAATTTGGGTTTTATTAAAAAGTAGGTGAGAAGTGAAATCATGTGATTGATAGTATTGATTAGAAAGGATGTGCAGAGAAAAGGACACCAAGATGCCAAGAAAAATGCCAATGTATCAAAAAGATAGCTGTTTGTTCGCCCATACTGAAATCAATGACTAGATAACTTTAAAAAAGAAAATAAAAATCAGCATGGGACTGGCATATGCTTTCTTCTCCTTGTACTCATTATGTCCAAAGTTGTTAAACAGATGTCCAGAAAGGGAAAAATAAACATCTGTTATTTACTGATTCCGGAAAAAAAAAAAAAAAAACTCTGGCCATGCGTTTGACTTTTTATCAAAATACTTTCAATACAAATTCAAAAATGGCATAAAATACACTGGTGCCTGGTCATTGCTGCTGAGAGGCAACACTTCCATCCACTTTCTCACATTAGGAGATGAACATGAAAAGATCACATGTGTTCTTTTTCTTTAATCCCAAGGGAATCCTGAGGGCAGACAGGGTCCCAGCCTCAAGGAGCCGCTGCAGCTGTGTTCTCCCTCCCCCAGGACCCTGGGAAAGTCCACTTAGACTGCAAATGCAGTCCCGGCCTATGCAATGTTGTCACCTCATGCCTCCCAGCAGACCCTGCACCAGCTTCCTCTTCGGGGACAAGAGAGCTGAGGGGGCCACCAGCCTTGGAGCCATCCACTGCTCATCCCAGAGGGGAGCGGGCAGAGCCGATGGGGTAGTTTCTTCCTTACAAACCTGGCAAACAAGGTATCAATCTGGAATGACGTTTGAGGAAAATGAAACTCGAAATTGCTTTGTCTATCTTGAGTTCTTGGAACTAAACATATTTTGAACATAACTATTTCTTCTTGTGGAGACCGTTGTTGTTTAGTTGCTAAGTCATGTCTGACTCTTTTGCAACCCCATGGACTGCAGCCTGGCAGGCTCCTCTCTCTGTCCATGGGATTGAACCTGTGTCTCCTGCATTACAGGTGGATTCTTTACCAATGAGCCAGCTGGGAAGCACTTTTATGGAGAAGTTGTCTTTATTTTTACAAATTAAAATTAAAGAGAATATCCATGCCCACCAAGTCTGGATTGGTCAGATGTCTAATCTATAACCCCCTGTCATAAACCCAAAGAAAGGACTTTTTTCTCTCTCTCTCTTTTCTCTTCCTACTACCTATGAAGCAGTTAGGGTATCCTCCAGGTTACAATGGGCTAAAACTCTTCATCATACTTTCAACTGCTGTTGGTGTCAAGATCAGCTTCGCAAATCAGCTGCCAATATACAAAGAAGAGTTGAGCCAGAATTGGACAAGGGCATGAAGTGGCTCTTTTGATTCCAAGAAATTGCATTTATCATCATAAACATGGATACCACTCCACAAGGAAAATATAATCTGTCTTCAAGACTGTAAAGCCTCTTGTTCTAACTGTTCCAGATGACAAAGAGAAAATCATGGGATCACTAAAAATTTCAAAACCACTCCGCCATACCTTTCCCTCCCCACCATACACAAACCAATGGCACATGAGGCAAATTAGAGGCAAGGTTTATGACTATTTAGTGAGGCAGAGTAGTAGAAATGTTTTCTTGGATTCCAGACATGCAGATACCATCACTGAAAATGACATATCATTCTGTCTCATGATGACAGACTAGTGATGGTCCTGAAAGCGAATGAGCTTATTCCAGCAAACTGCTGATTGGACTCTGGTTTGCTCAGGCAATGCTAGAATGAAGAAAAGTATACGCAGAATTACGAATATTCTGCAGGATAATTTAATTATGTTTCATATTTATATAAAGGAAAAAATATCTGTTGGCTACTTTCTTAGAGGTCTGTGTTTTTCAATAGGATTTTTTTACTTTTCCAGTGTAGAATTAGAACTATGAAGATGCGACGTGAGATGGGGGTGGGGGGGGGTGAGGCAATAGGCTTTGTTGAGCTCAGCTTCGCCACTTCCTAGTGATGTGACTTTGTGTGAATTATTTCATCCCTGATGCCTAGCATCATGTCTGCTTTTAATGTATTGTTTCAATAACTGAATTGCTCTGGGCTTTAGTTAATTCACCTAGAAAATGGGAATGATACTATCCCTACAGTATGTTGTGGTTAAAACTAAAAAAATTGACATTGTCTGGAAAATACTGGCAGTTGACAAATTAATAGTAGCTGTCATTGCTTTGATTCCTTTTGAATGATAAAAAAATGTTCCACAAATATTATGACATATTTTCTTTTTACACCATGCCCATGCGTTCCATCATCTAAATTTGTAGGTTGAAATACATTTATGACAAGATTCTTAAACATTTTGCTCAATTTAGAAGTCTGATGAAGTCCATGGACTCTTCTCAGAATAGAGTTCTAAATACATAAAAGAAGATATTTTAAAAATCACAAAATAAAACCCGTTATACTGAAATTGGGCTTCCCAAGTGGCTTGATGGTAAAGAATTTGCCTGCCAAAGCAAGAGAAGTGGGTTTGATCCCTGGGTCAGGAAGCTCCCCTGGAGAAGGAAATGGCAACCCATTCCAGTATTCTTGCCTGGGAAATCCCATGGACAGAGGAGCCTGGCAGGCTACAGTCCATGGGGTCACAAAAGAGTCAGACTCGACTTAAGGACTAAACAACAAAATGATACTGACATTCAGTTCTTTTTTAAGAACTCTGTGGGTCCATGGACCCTGGGTTAAGAAGCCCTGGTAGGGGAGTGACTGCAGTCAGTGACTTCCCAGATACACAGAGGCTGCTAATAATTTCAAGCACATCACATTACAGCAGGGAAGTTCTCTTTCTTCCTTCACTTTTCTTGGAATGCTCTCAAAACATTATTGAAGAGCAAGAATACTATAAACTATTAGAATGCTATGTGCATAAGAGACAAAGAGAAAAGGAAAAAAGTTATAATACAGATGTTGTTTAGTTGCTAAGTCATGTCTGACTCTTTTGCAACCCCGTGGACTATAGCCTACCAAGCGCCTCTGTAGATATGGATCTATTAAACAAACAAACAAACAAACTGCTACTTAAGAGCATGTACAGGAATTGGCCTTAATGATTCACATTCAGTGACTCACTTCATAAGCTATTAATACTAAGGGACACGATTTATACCCTTACTCAACTAAAGAATGTCTGTGAAAAATTTATCAGGATTTGAAGAGTACAGGTAAATGGCAGGTCTTAAAATAAAGAGGTAATTTAATGAATTATAAAATGACTTTGAGATATGAAAAAGCATATTCTATTTATTTTTTAAGAGAGTAAAATCGACCATGAAGTTATACACAAAATAGGCAAAACCACAAAAATACATGCTCTTCAACTTTCATATCTCTTATAAAGATGTCTCAGATACATGAGCTTTTCTCCAAATCTAACTGGCCAGCTGAGAATTGGCCAGGGGAACAGGACCACCCACTTGGTCATTAACTTTGACATAACCATTATGAGGGGTGGCCAGGACAACTGAGGTAAGAAATGGCCACCCAGTCCACTTTGAAGGACTTCTAATATTCTGTCCAAGGCATCTTCAGTTCAGTTCAGTTCAGTTCAATCACTCAGTCGTGTCTGACTCTTTGTGACCCCATGAATCGCAGCATGCCAGGCCTCCTTGTCCATCACGAACTCCCAGAGTTTACTCAGACTCACGTACATCGAGTCAGTGATACCATCCAGCCATCTCATCCTCTGTCATCCCCTTCTCCTCCTGCCCCCAATCCCTCCCAGCATCAAAGTCTTTTCCAATGAGTCAACACTTCACATGAGGTGGCCAAATTACTGGAGTTTCAGCTTTAGCATCATTCCTTCCAAAGAAATCCCAGGGCTGATCTCCTTCAGAATGGACTGGTTGGATCTCCTTGCAGTCCAAGTGACTCTCAAGAGTCTTCTCCAACACCACAGTTCAATAACATCAATTCTTCTGCGCTCAGCCTTCTTAAGGGTCCAACTCTCACATCCATACATGACTACTGTAAAAACCATAGCCTTGACTAGACAGACCTTAGTTGGCAAAGTAATGTCTCTGCTTTTGAATATGCTATCTAGGTTGGTCATAACTTTTCTTCCAAGGAGTAAGCATCTTTTAATTTCATGGCTGCAATCACCATCTGCAGTGATTTTGGAGCCCCCCAGAATAAAGTCTGATACTGTTTCCACTGTTTCCCCACCTATTTCCCATGAAGTGATGGGACCAGATGCCATGATCTTCGTTTTCTGAATATTGAGCTTTAAGCCAAATTTTTCACTCTCCTCTTTTACTTTCATCAGGAGGATTTTAGCTCCTCTTCACTTTCTGCCATAAGGGTGGTGTCATCTGCATATCTGAGTGATTGATATTTCTCCCGACAATCCTGATTCTAGCTTGTGTTTCTTCCAGTCCAGCGTTTCTCATGATGTACTCTGCATAGAAGTTAAATAAGCAGGGTGACAATATACAGCCTTAACGTACTCCTTTTCCTATTTGGAACCAGTCTGTTGTTCCATGTCCAGTTCTAACTGTTGCTTCCTGACCTGCATACAGATTTCTCAAGAGGCAGGTCAGGTGGTCTGGTATTCCCATCTCTCTCAGAATCTTCCCCAGTTTATTGTGATCCACACAGTCAAAGGCTTTGGCATAGTCAAGAAAGCAGAAATAGATGTTTTTCTGGAACTCTCTTGCTTTTTCCATGATCCAGCGGATGTTGGCAATTTGATCTCTGGTTCCTCTGCCTTTTCTAAAACCAGCTTGAACATCAGGGAGTTCACGGTTCACGTATTGCTGAAGCCTGGCTTGGAGAATTTTGAGCATTATTTTACTAGCATGTGACATGAGTGCAATTGTGCAGTGGTTTGAGCATTCTTTGGCATTGCCTTTCTTTGGAATTGGAATGAAAACGGACCTTTTCCAGTCCTGCGGCCACTGCTGAGTTTTCCAAATTTGCTGGCATATTGAGTGCAGCACTTTCACAGCATCATCTCTCAGGATTTGAAATAGCTCAACTGGAATTCCATCACCTCCACTAGCTT
>SJYQ01007179.1:790505-855408 GCA_006410935.1 Redunca redunca
AAGGAGTTCATGATCTGAGCCACAGTCAGCTCCTGGTCTTGCTGTTGTTAACTGTATGCAGCTTCTCCATCTTTGGCTGCAAAGAATATAATCAATCTGATTTTGGTGTTGACCCTCTGGTGATGTCCATGTGTAGAGTCTTCTCTTGTGGTTTTGGAAGAGGGTGTTTGCTATGACCAGTGCATTTTCTTGGCAAAACTCTATTAGTCTTTGCCCTGCTTCATTCCACATTCCAAGGCCAAATTTGCGTGTTACTCCAGGTGTTTCTTGACTTTCTACTTTTGTTCAAGGACATCTTTTTTGGGTGTTAGTTCTAAAAGGTCTTGTAGGTCTTCACAAAACCATTCAACTTCATCTTCTTCAGTGTTACTGATTGGGGCATAGACTTGGATAACTGTGATATTGAATGGTTTGCCTTGGAAATGAACAGAGATCATTCTGTCATTTTTGAGACTGCATCCAAGTACTGCATTTTGGATTCTTTTGTTGACCATGATGGCTACTCCATTTCTTCTGAGGGATTCCTGCCCACAGTAGTAGATATAATGGTCATCTGAGTTAAATTCACCCATTCCAGTCCATTTTAGTTCACTGATTCCTAGAATGTCAATGTTCACTCTTGCCATCTCCTGTTTGACCACTTCCAATTTCCCTGATTCATGGACCTGACATTCCAGGTTCCTATGCAATATTGCTCTTTACAGCATCGGGTCTTGCTTCTATCACCAGTCACATCCACAGCTGGGTATTGTTTTTGCTTTGGCTCCATCCCTTCGTTCTTTCTGGAGTTATTTCTCCACTGAGCTCCAGTAGCATATTGGGCACCTACTGACCTGGGGAGTTCCTCTTTCAGTGTCCTATCATTTTGCCTTTTCCTACTGTTCATGGGGTTCTCAAGGCAAGAGTACTGGAATACCAAGGCATCTCAGACACCAATAAAATTCCAACTTTAGGACTAGAAACTGTTAGTGAGGCCAAATCATCTGAAACACATGCAGGTGTGTGACAGGATTCTGCTTGACATACAATAAGAATATGAAGAATACCTAAACTTCAGAATGTGAGCTGGCAGGAAGCAAACAGTTCTTAGTCATAAAAACATGAAGACATAAAAACAGTGCTCAGTCTTAAGAGAACTGATTATATTTGGCTAAGTAGACCAATGATGTCGTCTTTATCTGAAGTTTGCAAAACTGTGTGTGATTAATGACACGCCTTCAGAAAAAGGTACCTGATTTTCATTTTACATCAGGTTTTTCATCCTTTCTGTCAACCTTTGTCCAGTTCTAGAAGATATCACCCCTCTAATGCATAAACTTACTAGAGAGGAAGATGCAGGCTCACTCATCTTTCTTTCCCCCAAAGAACCCAGAACAGTGCTTTTCACAAACTGACATTCTAAAAGATTCTGAGTGAATGTTTGCAAGGGTCTTGTTGCTGTTGTTTGGTCACTCAGTTGTGTCCAACTCTTTGCAACCCCATGGACTGCAGCCTGGCAGGCTCCTCTGTCAATGGGATTTCTCAGGCAAGAATATTGGAGTGGGTTGCCATTTCCTTTTCCAGGAGATCTTCCCAACCCAGGGATCGAACTCACATCTTCTGCATTGGCAGGTGGATTCTTTACAACTGAGCCACCAGGGAATTCCCCTTGCAAGGGTCTAGGAATCAATTAAGAAACATAATGCTGGTTTTATTGGCAACTATCATATCCTAATGGTAGAGTCTCTTGGGCTAGGCCTCAATATCTTTGTGGCTATATGTAAATAGCATGTTTACACATACAATTTACCTAGCCATTTACTACCTCCCTTTTGGAATGACTCAGAGAAATAACAACGAGAAAAAGAACACTCTTAACTACACAGAAAATATGAAAGCAATACATCTGAAAGCAAATAATCTTCCCAACAACAAAATCCTAGCAAATACCAAGGAGGGCTGGGATCCTCTCAGCACTTACAGAAGACTTCAGAAACAACTCCAAGAGCCCTTTCCTTCCCCCTGGCTTTCAGTGGCCTGTTTGTTAATCTTTTCAGGATGATGGTAGCATTTCTAAAGTTTTTCCATTCCCTTTTCTTTTATTTCTATGTTTTTCTCTTCTGCTACTCCATCCAATGGACTTTTAGCAAAGTGAGCTTGATTTGAATTTTGAATTCTAACAAAAATTTCAAATCACTTTTGCCCTGCTAGAAGCACAGTCAGTGTCAAGAAAGAGGCAGACAGTGTATTTTATGCCATTTTCGAATTCGTATTATTGAAAGTATTTTGATAAAAAGTCAAAAGCATGGCCAGAGTTGGTTGAGAAATAACTTAAATTCCTGGATCAATCAGCTTCCAGCAATCATAGCTATTCTGCACATTACTTCTCAGGGTACATTTTTCTTCTGATGCATCAGTATTAGAGCTTGTAATGGGTTATACTTGTCCATTTGAAGTTCTTAAAAGCTACAATGTTAACCTTCTGGAATACTTTGTATCTTCTGTCTCAGACTGAGACTGAAAGGAAGAAAACAACTCTTTTTTTTTTTTTTTTGGATCAGCGTGTAAAACCATTCTAAGTTTCCTAAGGTTACTACCAAAAAACAATTGTGGAATTTGAGCACAACAGTTTGGGTTTACAGATATTTGACGTCTCAATTTCTATTTCTTGAATGGGCTACCACAGATCTTTTCATTTACTAGTTGATTGGTAAATTATACGTTAATTGAATGGGCAAAAAATAAATGAGTATATTATGAGAAAACTAAGGAGCCAAATATATATTAATACTGATTTTCCCCAAAGAATGATCAAATCTAGTCCTATTAACTAAGCTTGGGCAAAACAATAAACAGGGAGATGCTCTTCACATTGTCTTCTTGTTTTATTTTACCATCTTGTTCTTCCTTTGGCCAGGATGAGGAAGGGCATTTGGGTAAGGAGAAAATAGCACCTGCTTATGAAAGATTATTTGTCCCATTTTGCCAGCTGGGATCAAGTATTAGAATAAATACCTTCGGATGGGCTGAAAACCTTCTTGTCACTCAAATCTCCTTCATCTTTACTAAGGAGACAGTGGCTTCCCACCTGTTTAAGATGATTCAAAGGATCAGCTTCTCTGTATTTTACTCCAACTGTGACACTTTCGAGATTTGTTCACGAAAACCAATACAACAAATGTGATTCCCCCAAATATTCACTGACGATCCGTTATGTTCAAGGCATGTATTAGGGACTGAAATTAGTGCACTTTAATTTATTTTGCATATTGGGATAGACCCCAAAGTTCTAATTTTGCCTCTACAGACATGTGTATTATTCAACTGCTAGAAAGTAAATGATCTTTAAAGAGTTATACATATAACATGGTCTCTTAGGATCAAAATGAGGCACTGTGAGACTTGGTACCCAATCCTGAGGCACAACCTACAAGCTTAAAGCATTTTGAGGAGAGTAAAGCAATGGAGAAGGGGTGTACTAAGCGGAGGGGGTTGGTGCAGACCATCAGATATGACGGAGACGTAAATGAAAACATGAAGACGCAAATGAAGACATTGGGGCAGAAGAAGCAACAGGCAAACCACACAAGCAGAGACTTGGGCCTGGGCATGAGTATAACCCATTTAGATGACGGAGGGGTGGCTGCTCTGGCTAAAGCAGAGGGTATGTGCTGAGAGAAGGAAGTACTTGTCCAGGGGAGTGTAGTCAAACTGAGAAGCATCTCAAGACTGCGCAGAGAAATTTTAATGCAATTCTGTGGTAACCATGGCCAGCAGTCATGATGTCCTCATTTTTCATAGACAAGAACATTGGTTCAAGCATACTGTAAGGACTAATAAGATGAACTGTTTATGAGAAGATACTAATATTCATGATAGGCAATGTCTTTCCCCAGAGGAAACTTCAGTAGAGTAGATAATATTCAATGTGACACAGATGTGAGCACTTAAGAATGTGACCTCTGGAATACTGACTCATCAGCTTCATAATGGAGAAACTTTGAGAAAGCTACTTAACTTTTCCATGCCTCGGTTTCTTCATCTGAAAAGAAGAGAATAAAAAAAAGAAGCCCCTTCCTCATAGTGTTGCCATGATGAGGAAACAACCCAATAAATAGAAAGTGCTTAAATAGTGCCCAGTGTCCGGTAATCATTCATTAAGTAGGAGCTTATTAATAATCATAGTACTCACTAGGAATCAAGATGAGAGAATCAGTTTGCCATGCAAGTAATTCTGTTGTGAAGGTATTCAGTTTCCCCTACAATTTTTGCCATTTAGGTGAAATAAATCCAATAAAGTAACAGTATGGATGATTCAGTTTGTGAAGGCTTGACCAAAAAAATTAAATTAAGAACACAATATATTTAGAATTTCAATGCTGAACTTTAAAATGCTTTCTTCAGATAATAGACATACATTTGAAATCATAACCTTACAGCATTTCCCATTTGAAACTGTCTCTTAATTATGAGCTTATGCACCTAGAAGAGTTGTATACAATTCTCTTTTCTATCTCCTAGGCGCCTTCTGGCACAGACTGCTACTGCTGCTGCTAAGTCGCTTCAGTCGTGTCCGACTCTGTGCGACCCCATAGACAGGAGCCCATCAGGCTCCCCGGCCCCTGGGATTCTCCAGGCAAGAACACTGGAGTGGGTTGCCATTTCCTTCTCCAATGAAAGTGAAAAGTGCAAGTGAAGTCGCTCAGTCGTGTCCAACTCCTAGCGACCCCATGGGCTGCAGCCCACAAGGCTCCTCCGTCCATGGGACTCTCCAGGCCAGAGCACTGGAGTGAGTTGCCATTGCCTTCTCCTCAATGGCACCCCACTCCGGTACTCTTGCCTGGAAAATCCCATGAGTGGAGGAGCCTGGTGGGCTGCAGCCCATGGGGTCGCTAGGAGTTGGACACGACTAAGCGACTTCACTTTCGTTTTTCACTCTCATACATTGGAGAAGGAAATGGCAACCCCCTCCAGTGTTCTTGTCTGGAGAATCCCAGGGACGGGGGAGCCTGGTGGGCTTCCATCTATGGGGTTGCACAGAGTCGGACACGACTGAAGCGACTTAGCAGCAGCAGCAGCAGCAGTAGCTGGCACATAAGTGCTCAATAAATCCTGGATGGATGGATGATAGATGATCAGAAGGAAGAAAGACAAGCAGGCTGATCAGTAAGGTAAGTTATTTCCTTTTCCAGCATGGGGAGTCAAAAATCCTTTGACAGACTCAGGAGTTAGGTATCTAGAGCAAATATCCCTGCTGCTAAGGGCTAATTTTCATGCAGATGTTGACCTTGAGAACACAGAAGGTGATGCATGAGCACACTGTAGCTTCTGCGTGTGTGTCCATCTGTGCCATCTTTACTGGTGTATCCCCTCAACAAGATCCCATGCTGGAGTTTGTGAAATGCTGAGGGTACGTGAGGGCACATGAAAGGCCTAAAGACTTCTTTGCATCTGGGAAAATGACATTATTTAAATAGTATTTATAAAGATTCATTTTAAGCCAAGCTAAGAAACCTGACTTGGAAAGTGGGGAAATTGATCCTTTCCATGATAAATTCTCAAATAAATATACCCTAAGCAAAAAATGGGCAGTCTTAATGAATCTGTCTCTCTCCTGTTTTCTCTCTTGCCTCTTTCTCAATGAGCACCTCTCTCCTGGTTACAAAGATTTTTTTTTTTAAATGTGATTTAGTAAGCTTTCCACGACTGGTCACAACATACTTTACTGCATAAAGAGAAAACAAGAAAGCCTCTTTACTTATTTTGACATAGTTTCCTGGACTCACTTTTGATGGAGGGCTTTTGAAGCTGCTTGCTGTCGTACATGAAATAATAAGTGGGATGGAGTTTAAAACCCACAGGTCCTGTATCAGCAGCTTCAGGAGTGTGTTAGGACTTTAGCGGGCTCTTATGCTTTGCTTTCACTTTATTGGGAGGACTATTTTCCATCTTAATTTAACAACTTTTTATTGGGTATATATGTGCCTAGGATTTCTTGTGGTTGCACTTCCTAGGTTGCACTAGTAGTGAAGAATCCTCCTGCCAATGCAGGAGACATAATGAGACCTGGGTTCAGTCCCTGGGTTGGGAAGATCCCCTAGAGGAGGGCATGACAACCCACTTCAGTATT
This sequence comes from Redunca redunca, assembly GCA_006410935.1. Lineage (NCBI taxonomy): Eukaryota > Metazoa > Chordata > Mammalia > Artiodactyla > Bovidae > Redunca > Redunca redunca. The sequence continues at coordinate 796,615 of SJYQ01007179.1, forward strand.
CTTGCCTGGAGAATCCCATGGACAGAGGAGCCTGGCAGGCTACAGTCCATAGGGTTACAAAGAGTCAAACAACTGAAGCAATGCGCGCACGCGCACACACGCACACGCGCGCACACACACACACACACACACACACAGGGTTTTCTGGTGTTCACCAGGAAATAAAAAGAGGAGACCAGAGATTATATTTGGAGATTCATATATAAATATAAGCATACTATCTGGAGCCTTTAATTGTATTGACCTCACAATTAAACCCAAGTAGCAAACAAAGAGGGCTTCCCTGGTAGTTTAGTTGGTAAAGAATCTGCCAGCAATGCAGGAGACCCCAGTTCGATTCCTGGGTCAGGAAGATAACTTGGAGAAGGGATAGGCTACCCACTCCAGTATCCTTAGGCTTCCCTGGTGGCTCAGACAGTAAAGAATCAGCCTGTAATGTGGGAGACCTGGGTTCGATCCCTGGGTTGGGAAGATCCCCTGGAGGAGGGCATCAATCCACTCCAGCATTCTTGCCTGGAGAATCCCCATGGACAGAAGAGCCTGGCGGGCTATAGTCCATGAGGTCACAAAGAGTTGGACAGGACAGAGTGACTCAGCACAGCACAGCAAGCAAAGAAGAGAGTCATTTATTTCCATTATTCACATTATTTGGGGAAAGAATTACTATATGCATTTATGAGACACCCAATTAACAAAGAAATAGATGCTTAAAAGACAGATACGGTATAGTTTTTGTAATTAATACTAATAATCCAAGAGCCTATTAAAATGATAATGATATACCGGGGGGACACATTCTTAAAAGTGCTGCGAACTGGAGGAATATAACATTAACCACCCAAATACTTTTCACAGAATTCCTGGAAGACACATGATTGATGGGTGGGATGAGATGAAGCAGGGTAACAGAAGCCTAGCAGAGATCTGAAATCCTTGGCCCGCTGCTCACAACAAAGCCCAGCAGTACTTGGGCTGAAGGACGAGAAACAATCTGCGAGGAATGTAAGTGATCTTTCTGGAAAAGGTCAAGGTTTCCAGCATGAGAATCCTTCCCTGTAAGGAAGATGGGCAGGCAGCAACTCTGACCTCTTTTTCCTGAACTATCTTCTAGACAAAATAAACTCAAGAGCAGGCATATACTACACACACACAAGCACATGCACACACACTTGTGCATGAAACAAAAATTGATGGGTGGAGAAAGGGTAAGGGAGAAGGAATAGAATAAATGATCTATATTTTTAATCTTCCAAAGCAGGAAGTCAGGACTCTCTGTTTGCTGGGAAAGACACAAGCAAATCATTTAAAATATGGCCATAACCATTGGGTTATAAGCTGAGTTCGATCCTGGGTTGGGAAGATCCCCTGGAAGAGGAAATAGCAAAGCACTGCAGTATTCTTGCCTAGAGAATTCCATGGACAGAGGAGCCTGGCAGGCTACAGTCCATGGGGGTCACAAAGAGACACGACTGAGCAACAGACATTTTTACTTTCATAGCTGCCAGGAGAACTGGTGGATTAATGAAGGAATGAAGAAAAGGTAGGAAGGGACTCTTACATTTCTAAAATGTAATACCCACATGCACTTTAATTTTTTGCCTTTTACCTTATACCTAACAAGGTTTTCAAAAATAGATTTTCTAAAAATAACTACTTAGCCCATGAAATGTGCAATTTACCTATTTTAAATCACTTTTAATCATAGAAACAGTACTTGAAAAGAGTAGCCCCTCAGTGCTCAGATTATTACAACCAAGAGTGGACAACAGGTTCTGAATCCGACTGTCTGCTCAAGCACAGCTGCAGCTTAGCAACAGAAGTCAAAATTACTTTGTGTAAAAAACTTTGCATTTGTACACAAAGATGCTATAACTGCTGTCTTTAGCCTAGCTTTCAATGCCAAAATCGATTACCAAATTTGCTCTTTCTAGTGTTTTGGTTCCCAAATTGAATTCTACTTAGATATTTTAATTTCTCACAGTTGGTTTTGAATGTCATCTCAGCCCGTATTTCTCAGAAGATAAGAGAGCTCTATTACTGATGGGAAGTAGCCTTATTAAAGACATCCAATGACAAAATGGACATATGGATTAGATTTTAGAATAAGCTTCTTGTAACCAGAAGGATTATGAGATACTGAAAAACATAATCAGGGATGCCATGGAAGTCTCCTTTACTGAATATTCTAAGGAGTAGACAATTATCTTGTAGAAAATAGTTTTTTTTTGAGAATCCTTCTAGAATTACCAAGCTGTTTCTTGTCTGTTTTGCTGGTGCCTTTGTTTATTTGTTTTGCCTAATGTGCAGGGAGAGTTGGTGAAGACAAGGCAACAGGCAAAATCTACACAGTCAACTGGATAGAAATCTGCAAATTTGAGGGTTGACTTGATCCATACTAAGGACTCAGAATTACAAAATTAAGTAATGTACTGATGACTCTATGAGGGTCTTCACTAGCAGCAGAAATGATTCATCTGAATCTAAGTCATCTTCTGTTTGTCTCAGGGACAGGTCCAATATCCCAGACAGCTAACAGAACAGCAACCGCTCCCACCACTACCCAGGTATTAAAAGAGCCAGAGACAGGAACGAGATTTAGCTCAACCCAACAGCTGACAGTTGAAATGCCAACAAGCAAATGACTACTAGAGCTAGATGCCACAGGAAACCTTCAGTACAGGCCATAGCAATTACAAGCAATAACCAAACAACAACAAAGCATTTTTTCACTGAAAATTAATAAGCAAAGTAAATTTGCTTACAGCTTGAAAAAGTCCCATTCACAAGGATCCTTTGAAGGTGACAAGCTAGAAATCTGAGCTACAGAGGCTAGGCATTTTGGCACACCCAAAATGACACCCACATCTATCTCTCTGAAAAACAGGCCCAAGAATCATAGTTAGTTTCTAAGCTCCTTAAGCTCAAGGGCCATGTCTAGCTAACTGAAGCCCCGACACCTAGCCCCTGCGTCTCACGTGATGTGTGTTCAATGACTCGCTGTTAAACTATTAAGTGAGTCTACTGTTGCTACTTCACATGCTTGCAAGAGATCAGACGGAAGTGTTTTCCCTCCTCCTCTCTTCTTGGTAAGTTTCTATTGGGTTTTCAAGATCCACTTCATAGATTCCTTCCTTTACTCACTAGAGCTCTCTGCTCATGCCTCTGCTATACCATTCATCTTACTGAGCTGTCATTCTTGAACTCCACTACCCAGTATGATGGCCACCTGCCCAAGGATGTTGAGCACTTAAAATGTGGCTAGTGTGAACAAGGACCAGAATTTTTAACTTAATCTTAGTTGGACTAAATTTTAAAACTGATACTCAATTCAGTTTGCAAAAACCTTTTATTTGGATCTACTTGGGTATGTAAATCTGCTTTTTACCACCCTAAAATTTATGAAATCTAAATACAGATTCAAACACCCTCAATGAAAAGTTAACATCCATGCTAAAAGTGTAAAATACAAAGCATATTTCAAAGACAAAACAAAGAATGCCAACTAGCTGATTCATAATATTTTATAGTAATGGCACATGGAAAAGCTAATATTTTGGACATACTGAAATAAAGGGTTTTCTAGGTGGCACTAGTGGTAAAGAACCCATCTGCCAATACAGAAGACTCAATCCCCGGGTCAGGAAGATCCCCTGGAAGATGGCATGGCAACCTACTCCAGTATTCTTGCCTGGAAAACCCAATGGACAGAGGAGCCTGGTGGGTTATGATCCATGGGGTTGCAGACAGTTGGACATGACTGAATATTTTGGACATACTGAATTAAATAAAAGATATCATTAAAATTAATTTCACTGATACCTTTTCCCCTTTTTAATGTGGCTACTAGAAAAAGTTAAGTTACATATGTGGCCTAGGTTACATTTCTATTGGATAAGCATTGCTCTAGACTTTTCTATGAACACTTCCTAAATGCTTTTCACTAAGATAAGCATTTTATATGTAAAACCTGTTTTACCAATAAGGAAACCGAGGCTCCTAAATAAAAGTCATGTAACATCCCCTGGAGCAAAGTTACAGTGGGATTTGACCCAGGTCTCCACGGCTTCTGAGTTCCAGCCCTCACCTGCTCTGTTTCTGGTGTGTACCTGTTCAGTTCAGTTCAGGTCAGGTCAGTCGCTCAGTCGCACCAGGCCTCCCTGTCCAACACCAACTCTCAGAGTCCACCCAAACCCGTGTCCATTGAGTCAGTGATGCCACCAACCATCTCATCCTTTGTCGTCCCCTTCTCCTTCTGCCCTCAATCTTTCCCAGCATCAAGGTCTTTTCAAATAAGTCAGCTCTTCGCATCAGGTGGCCAAAGTATTGGAGTTTCAGCTTCAACATCAGTCCTTCCAATGAACAGCCAGTCCATGTTAGCCTGCCCATTAAGCTGTGAGGTCTTTCAGAGCACAGACCCTGCCTTAATCGTATTCTGTCTTCCTCAATTTGTACACAGCAGGCAACCAGTGAATGCTTGTTGACAGAATGAAACATGAAGTGAATAAATTAAATGGCATTATCTATGTAAATATATTAGTACCATATGAAAAGAATCTACATAATGTTAAACTCAAGCTTAACAATATATAGAGGATGAAGACACATCTGGTTTGCCTGGAAACACTGAAGAACTTACTGTTGATGTTTACATTTGACCAAAGACATATAATCCTTTGAGGAAAACATGGTCATTATGAACATGAAAGGTTGAGCCTAATGACAGATGGATAAGCTGCTGAGAAGCCAAGTTGGGCAAAGGTCTACCAAGAAAGCAAGAGATACTAAGTTTTCACACATCTGAATTTTTAAGGTCAATATGGTTGAACCTGCACAAGCTAGAGCAGCAATAACTTTATGTGAACAAAAGGACAATCTTATATTCTTAGGTTTATGCTTCACAACAGACTTTTAAATAAACATTCAACACATATTTCTCAAGTTCATGCTGTTGGCCTTGATCTATCACTAAGGAAAGTCTCATGTTTAAATGTAGTTTGTTTTATAAGGTAAAGCTCATGATCCATAAGAAGGATATATAGAAATTTTAGTCTTGATGTGTCCCTTAGATGAAAAGCTTCTGTAATACTATTTTCATTATTGTCATTTACTCTTACAGAGTAAGAATTCGATTCAACCCTACAAAAATTGACCAACTACCTCCTGGGTGCTGCTGCTGCTGCTGCTAAGTCACTTCAGTCATGTCCGACTCTGTGCAACCCCATAGACGGCAGCCCACCAGCCTCCCCCGTCCCCGGGATTCTCCAGGCAAGAACACTGGAGTGGGTTGCCATTTCCTTCTCCAATGCATGAAAGTGAAAAGTCAAAGTGAAGTCACTCAGTCATGTCCGACTCTTAGCGACCCCATGGACTATAGCCCACCAGGCTCCTTTGTCCATGGGATTTTCCAGGCAGGAGTACTGGAGTGGGGTGCCATTGCCTTCTTCTAGGTACTGATTATTAAGTGAACAAGGCCATGAATAAGAAACTCCTCCAGATCAATGGTTTTATCATTTCTTTCCATTCTTATCCACTACTCAAAATTTGTCATTACTTTAGGAATGGCAGTATGGAAGAAAAAATAAAATAAGTTGGAGAAAAGGGAACCCTTTTACATTGTTGGTGGGAATGCAAACTAGTACAGCCACTATGGAGAACAGTGTGGAGATTCCTTTAAAAATTGCAAATAGAATTGCCTTCTGACCCAGCAATCCCACTGCTGGGCATACACACCGAGGAAACCAGAATAGAAAGAGACACATGTACCCCAATGTTCATTGCAGCACTGTTTATAATAGCCAGAACATGGAAACAACCTAGATGTCCATCAGCAGATGAATGGATAAGAAAGCTGTGGTACATATACACAATGGAGTATTACTCAGCCGTTAAAAAGAATTCATTTGAATCAGTTCTAAGGAGATGGATGGAACTGGAGCCGATTATACAGAGTGAAGTAAGCCAGAAAGAAAAACACCAATACAGTATACTAACGCATATATATGGAATTTAGAAAGATGGGGATGAAGACCCTGTATGCGAGACAACAAAAGAGACTCAGATCTGTAGAGTGAACTTTTGGACTCTGGGGGAGAGGGAGAGGGTGGGATGAGATGGGAGAATGGCATTGAAACATGTATACTATCATGTAAGAAACGAATCGCCAGTCTATGTCTGATGCAGGATGCAGGATGCTTGGGGCTGGTGCATGGGGAGGACTCAGAGAGATGTTATGGGGTGGGAGGTGGGAGGGGATTCATGTTTGGGAACACATGTACACTCGTGGTGAATTCATGTCAATGTTTGGCAAAACCAATACAGTATTGTAAAGTAAACTAAAGTTAAAATAAAAATTAAAAAAAAAAATCTGTAAAGAAGCCAGGAAAGGTAAAGTACCTCTAAACCTTAAAATGCAAGTATAGAGTGAACGGGAAGAGTAGAACCATGGTACAATTACAAATAGAAACTGCTCAGAACATCCTGTGCAGGACACAAGAGACCAAGCATAACCCTAGAGTTCATGGTCTGCTCATTCTTTCTAATCGTTAGAAAATAAAATGAGTCTCCTACTAAGACACCTGCAGCCATTTTAAAATTTCAGATGGCTCCAGTTTGCAAAGCTCATCTATCTGAATTTCTTTTGGGCAAGATGACATATCGGATACTACCAACTGCTGGTCTAATTCTGCCCTTCATGACTATCCCAAAGAGAAAAGATCTCTATGATAACTGACTATGCCAAATAGTTATCTGTTTTTTTGTCACCTATCTAGCAAAATGCTTTAGGCTATTTAGATAAAAATGATTTTTGTCTCCTGTTAAGAAAGAATATATATTCTTTCCTTCATTTTTTCTTCCCCTCCTCCAAGACAAGAAATTGTCCTTGACAAATGCCAGACACTGAAAATTATTCAAAGCATTATAGTGACACATCAAAGAGAGAAAAGACCAGGAAATTAATTGCAACAATTTCTTTTGAACACTCTAACAAGTAACTGGTGTGTAGGAGTATCAAAATCCAAGAATGCAAAAGGGGAGGACTTTTAGAAGAAGAATACAAATTGGAATGTAGCTGATCATTTGAATTTATTTGCTTGTCTAATAAAATTAGCAAGCAATATGTCCTAAGAAACTCATCACTAACTAACCAACCAAAGGGCTATTATTTTTCCTAAGAAGCCTTCCAAAACGTGACAACTAAAAGTGCACTGTGTGTCTCAATCTTCCAACTACTGACACGCAAATATTGAGTAAAATGGCTGTCATCAAAAAAATTATGTGTGATGAACTGGGCAATAACATTATGCAACTTGGGAAATCTGTCCTTCTGACCATTTTTACGGTTCTTAGATGACCCACTGTATTACCCAACAAAGGGCTTCCCTGGTGGCTCAGTGGTAAAGAATCTGCCTGCCAAAACAGGAGACACGGGTTTGAGCCCTGGGTTGGGAAGATCCCTTGGAGAAAGAAATGGCAACCCACTCCAGTATTCTTGCCTGAAAAATCCCAAGGACAGAGGAACCTGGCGGGCTACCATCCATGGGGTTGCAAAGAGTCAGACAGGACTGAGCAACTAATTCCTTCTCATTACATCACAAAATATTTCTTACTGAAAAACAAACAGCAAACAGACTTTATGGATTATGCTTGTTGAGAGTACAGCCCTAAAAGCTCAGTAAGCTTTAATTCCAATTGCAATTTGGTATTTAGAAAGCAAATGTGTCCAAGATTTATGTTCTATTATTTAGAAATAAACCCAGCTTAATCAAGAAATCCAATATTTCAAACTATTGGAATGTTCACTCACTGTGGTTAAAACAGATTATTCTCAAGAACTTTGAAATTATTAATTAATTTTTAATTATCAGTTGTTCCTGAAAGGAGGTTTCACAATCTGCTTTCTTAATATGAGTCACCATACAGTCTTGAAAATAAATTAAAATACTATTTTTCATGATGTTATTCCCTAGAAATGATAGTTTTATAAGACTAAAGTAAGAAGCACATAACTGAGTTATGATTATAAGCCTATTGCTTATTTTCTTGAATTTTAAAAACATGTCTAGTCATTCAGTTCAGTCCAGTTCAGTCGCTCAGTCGTGTCTGACTCTTTGTGACCCCATGAACCACAGCATGCCAGGCCTCCCTGTCCATCACCAACTCCCGGAGTCCACCCAAACCCATGTCTATTGAGTCAGTGATGCCACCAACCATCTCATCCTCTGTCGTCCCCTTCTCCTCCTGCCCTCAATCTTTCCCAGCATCAAGGTCTTTTCAAATGAGTCAGCTCTTCGCATCAGGTGGCCAAAGTATTGGAGTTTCAGCTTCAACATCATTAATAAAATCAACAAAGAGGATAACTGACATATTTAATATTCATATTCTCAAAAATCATCTTAGGTTAAATAGCCAAGTTCAATCCTCCAAAATAACTTTGGTCTCTTCCTGTTTCAGAAGATGGGATTTTAGTGCAAAAGTTGTGTGGCTACAGGCTGAGAGGTAGCCGTCCCAAAAATCCTATGTTGAAGTCCTGACAGCAAGTCCTTCAAAGTATGACTACTTTGGGATATAATGTTTTTAAAGTGGTGATTAAGTTAAAATGGGGCCATTAGGATGGGACCTAATCCAATCTGACCCCTCTTCTTATAAGAAGAGGGAAACTGGACGTAAAAGATACACTAGGGACATGGGGTTCATAGACCACTTCAAATCCCATCATTCCAACTTAGATATTATGGTCCCATATTTTAGTTCTACTTAACTATTTAACCTTCAGATTAGACATTATCATTGCTTAATTAATCCATGCTTATTTTTACTTACTCACATACTTCTTAATATTTTATTTATGATTTATTCTTGTATATCAAACATTCTTTCTAGAATCTTATTCCTTAATTTGACAAACTGTAGGTTTCTGAATCTGAAGATCAGTGATTTTAACATTTCTGGACACTTATCAGCCATTATATTTCTTGAATATTATATATTTCCTCAATATTATATATTTCCATTCCCTTCACTATCTCCTCTAATCATTGTTAGAATTTATTACACCTTCATATTCTGTTCTTCATGTCTCTTAAATTGAAGTTCATACCTGTCATCTATTTATCTCCTTAAATTCATTCCTGATCAATTATCTGAATGTATTTTTCAGTTCACTAAATGTCTGCTATATCCCTTCTACTGTTTAGCCCATCTAGCAATTATTTCACTATACTTATTATCTTTATTTCCAGAAGCTGTCTATTTTATTCTATTTTAAAATATGCATTATCATTTTTATAGCTTCTTACTATTTGCAAATATTTTCAATGCCCCTTTACTTCTTAAACATATATCTTTTGTATTAAGTGTCTAAATCTCCAACATCTGAAGTCTCTGAGTCCAATTCTATAGTCTGTCTTTCTTTTCCCCTGATGGCTTACTCATAGTGGTTTGTTTTTGGCAGGGGTGGATGTTTGGTGATTTCTGAGTGTAGGTGCATATTCTTTGAAACATTTTAGTGGGAATTCTTTGAAGCCCAACTTGAAATTCCATCCCCCCATGAGGATTTGTGTTTCCTTTTCCCAGTGCCCTGTGGTCACCATCAACCTGGGTCCACATTAAAGAACAAAGTCTGTCTGTGGTTCATATGGACTACAGTTCTTGCTGAACACTCACATGACGGCCAGCTTGTGGTTTCATTTCAAAAGGAAGATATTTTCCTTTCCTCTATCTAGAACCATAGTTGTGCCAGACAAGTTTCATTACTGTTCTTTCTGCAGAGAGAATTGTTTTCTCATGCATCGTAATACTGAGGGTATAGTGTTAAAATGTCCGTAGTATCCCTCAAACATCTATAGAGTCAATGCAATTACTATCAATGTGCCAATGGCATTTTTTACAAAAATAAAAGAATCCTAAAATTCACATGGAACCACAAAAGAGCTCAAGCAATCCCAACATAAGAGCAAAGTTGGAGGTATCATACTTCATGGTTTCAAACCATATTACAAATCTATGGTAATCAAAACAGTAGGGTACTGGCATGAAAACAGACATATAGACCGATGGAATAGAACTGAGAGCCAAGAAATGGATCTATGCATATACGTCAACTAAAATTGACAAGGGAGCCAAGAAAGGATGGTTTCTTTGATTAATGGCTCTGGGGAACTGGATTGCCACGTGCAAAAGAATAAAACTGGACCCCTATCTTACACCACTCAAAAAAGTTGACTCAAATGGATTAAATAATATATATTTGTATATATACAAAAATATACCCATATATATGAATACTATTTAGTCAGAAAAAGGGAAAAAACCTGACATTTCCAACAAATTGGATGGATTTTGAAGGATTTTACATTAAGTGAAAAAAGTCAAACAGAGAAAGACAAATACTGTATGATTTCACTTACACATGGAATCTGAAAAAGTTGAATTAGAAACAGAGAATAGAATGGTGGCTACCAGGGCTGAGGAGTAGAGGAAATCAAGAAATACTGGCCAAAGAGTATTATTTTCCAGTTATAAGATGAATAAGTTCCAAGGAATCTAATGTACAGTATGCTGATTGCAGTTAGCAATACTTGAAGGTTGCTAAGACAATAGATCTTAAATGTACTCACCACAAAAATTATAATTATGTAAGGCAATGTGTTAATTAACCTTATTGTGGTAGTTATTTCACAATAGATACATGTATCAAGTCATCACATTATGTATTTTTAACTTACACAATGTTATATGTCAATTATATCTTGATAAAGTTGGCAGAAAAGATGGGAAAGTTTTAGGATTTTTTTGGAGCCATTTAAAAGGGAGGAAATTTCATTCACATAAAAAATCACCCCAGCAATCCCACTGCTGGGCATACACACAGAGGAAACCAGAATAGAAAGAGACACATGTACCCCAATGTTCGTCGCAGCACTGTTTATAATAGCCAGAACATGGAAACAACCTAGATGTCCATCAGCAGATGAATGGATAAGAAAGCTGTGGTACATATACACAATGGAGTATTACTCAGCCATTAAAAAGAATACATTTGAATCAGTTCTNAAAAAAATCACTTGGAACAGTTTCATAATTTTATATCTCAAATTATTGCCTTTTATTTTTCACTCAACTGTACATTTGAAAAGACAAACCTTTAGCTATTACTGTTGGAACTATTATTGTTGGAGTTATGCATGCAGAAATATGCACTCAAAGAGTGCAGAAGTTATAAAATTAAAAGTGAAAACCTCCTAGTTCTATTCTTCAGAGATATTATATTTGATTATGTCCATTTCTAGTTCTCATGGTTATTCACACTGCATCTATATTGCTTATTTACCTCAGAAAGGGCACACATTTTGAAAGCTTATTGAAAGCTTGAATTGTGTGCAGAATGGTATGGCATATTGTGTTACTTTTACCAGGACCTGTTTCCCCCATCATAGCTTTTAGAAGCAGACTTTAATGACATTTTCAGCAGAGAGCTCTAAAGTGTTGATATTTAATGTAAAAGTTACCTAGCACAACTATGAAGAGCTTCACTGCAACCATTATCAAATAGACATTAAAATATCTATGTAAATTATATTTGAATAAATTTCATGCTTTGTAAAAATCTAAAGAATCTTTTAAATTGATGTGGTGCTACATTTCAAGAAATAAATTTGCACTTTGGACCAGATTTATCAGAATTATAGAGGCTATATCGTGGCATAAATGAACGCACTATAAATGCTGGGGGAACAAAAAGAAAACAAAAATCTGTGCTTGTGCGTGCTCAGTCACTCAGTCGTGTCTGACTCTTTGTGACCCCATGGACTGCAGCACGCCAGGCCTCCCTGTCCATCACCGACTCCTGCAGTTTACTCAAACTCATGTCCATTGAGTTGATGACGGCATCCAACCATCTCACCCTCTGTCATCGCTTTCTCCTCCCTCCTTAAGAATACTGGAGTGGGGTGCTATTTCCTCCTCCAGGGGCTTCCAAATTCAGGGATCAAACCCATGTCTTCTACATTATATGTGAATTCTTTACACTGAGCCATTGGGAAACCCCTCTCCCCCCCAAAAAAACCTAAGAACAGGTAAATTCCCATTGGACATCCTGTTACCAGTTTATTATTCTGAGATAACTAGGAAAGCATTTGTTAACATTGTCTACTCTTACTTTCAATAAATAATAATTAAAAAATAAATATTTCAATCAGAGCATGCTCTTCCAACTTTACGGTCATTAGAAGAAAGAATTCAGATAAGAGAAAAGAAAGGTTCTATAACTAATTATGGTGCCATAGTTAGCAATCAATTAAATCAAGTCTCTGTGCAAACATTAATTGTTGGCTTACTGTTGTGTTAAACTCCTCTCATCTATGAAAATGGAACTGGTTGATAAACTTATTATTTTATTTTGAAACTAACATAGATAGTAACTGAACTCGGCCAAGATTTCTCGTAAGCAGAATAGAATACCGTAGGTGATTATGTTATGATACTACCAAATAGCAGGCAATCACACTTCTGTAGATTATCTTTTTTCCCCCATTTTTTTAAAGAGTGAAGATTTTAATTGAAAAAAGAAGAGCTCTTTACAATTCTTGAGCTGGTAAAAATAATACACACACCATCATCTCTATCATTGACAAAAGTTCTTTCTAATTAGTCAGTGTGATATTGTATGCCTGAAGTCAAACTGTGGGAACATCTACCAGTCAGGTGAATTGCAGAGAGAAGCACACTCTAGATGTCTCTTGTTGCCTCTGACTTAAGAGGAGGTTCCTTGGTCTCAGCATTCTGCAGGACATTGTTCAGAATGACCAGCATTTCTCTCTACTATGGTTTATATATAAGTTATAATGGCAGGTTACTGATATCGAGCATGATGGCTAAATTCATGTGTCAACTTGGTTAAACTATGGTGCTCAACTTTTGGTCAAACACTAGTTGAGATGTTATCTTTTTTAGATGTGATGAACATTTACAGTCAGGAAATTAAGTAGAGCAGGTTATCCTCTAGATTATCCTGGATGGACTTTGTCCAATCAGCTAGAGTCAAGAGCAAGGTCCTGACAGAAGGCATTCTGTCTCAAGACTGCAACCCTCCCTGAGTTTCCACCATCCCAAAAGTCAATTATTTAAAAATAAGTATCACTCTGTAGATAGGTAGATAGATGATGGATGTGCTTAATCACTCAGTCATGTCTGACTCTTTGCAACCCCATGGACTGTAGCCCACCAGACTCCTCTGTCCATGGAATTCTCCAGGCAAAAATACTGGAGTGGGTTGCCATGCCCACTTCCAGGGGATCATCCCAACCCAGGGGTTGAACCCAGGTCTTCAGCACTGCAGGCAGATTCTTTACCATCTGAGCTACCAGGGAAGCCCATGGATGATGGATACATAGATCCTATTGGTTCATTTCTCTGGAGATCCTTGATTAATACAATAAATTGATAAGGGCATTTGTTCCATAAAGAGCTGATAAGGGAGCTGAGGAAAAACTAAAGGTGGATTTACTAAGCACAGTATTGTGAAGGAGTTGCTTGGGTGGGAAAAGGTGTAGCATTTAAGGTTATACCAACTCTTTTACTTTGTGTGTTTTGTTTTTTTCCAGATGAGAGATATGTACCATTCCATCCCTGTGAGTCAGGGCTTCTCTGATGGCTGAGATGGAAAAGAATCTGCTTGCAGTGTAAGAGACTGGGTTCAATCTCTGGGTCGGGAAGATGCCCTGGAGAAGGAAATGGCAACTCACTCTAGTATTCTTGCCTGGGGAAATCCTGGGGGGCTACAGTCCACTGGATCACACAGAGCTGGACATGACTAAAGCAACGCTGCATGCATGCATTCCCGTGAGTCAGCTACTAACATCTGGCCAGAGGCTGTGAGGAGGGATGGGGGCACGGGGAAAGAGAAGCCTCAGAACTGTATCAGCCAAGACAATCTTTAACAAAACATGGCTATCTGAGAATCACACATTTCAGCTCCATAAAAACATAACCATATTTTGTGCCCTTGAACCTCTTTGCATTCCAGCCTCACTCTACACACCCTATATCCACCCAGCCTAAGTTATCTAGGAAAAGCCCTTTGAAAAAAGTTTAATCTTGCTCAACAGAGCAAAGGAGTGAAAGAATGCATGGTAGAAATAGAGACACAGATGGAGAAGACAAACGTATGGACACCAAGAGGGGAAGAAGAGGGTGGGATGAACTGGGGGATTGGGACTGACATATCCTCTGGAGAAGGGCATGGCAACCCACTTCAGGATTCTTCCCTGGAGAATCCCATGGACAGAGAAGCCTGGCAGGTTCCAGTCCACAGCATCTCACAAAGTCGAACACAACTAAAGCCACTTAGCACACATAGCATGTATAGTTACTGCAGCTGCTGCTGCTAAGTCGCTTCAGTCGTGTCCGACTCTGTGCGACCCCATAGACGGCAGCCCACCAGGCTCCCCCGTCCCTGGGATTCTCCAGGCAAGAACACTGGAGTGGGTTGCCATCTCCTCCAATGCATGAAAGTGAAAAGTGAAAGTGAATTTGCTCAGTTGTGTCCAACACTACTATGCATAAAAGCGATCACTAACGAGAACCTACTGTATAGCACAGGGGACTCTACTCAATGCTCTGTGGTGATCTAAATAGGAAGGAAGTCCAGAAAAGAGGGGGTATATCGGAGAAGGCAATGGCAGCCCACTCCAGCACTCTTGCCTGGAAAATCCCATGGACGGAGGAGCCTGGTAGGCTCCAGTCCATGGGGTCGCTGAGGGTCGGACACGACTGAGTGACTTCACTTTCACTTTTCACTTTCATGCATTGGAGAAGGAAATGGCAACCGAATCCAGTGTTCTTGCCTGGAGAATCCCAGGGACGGGGGAGCCTGGTGGGCTGCCATCTATGGGGTCGCACAGAGTCGGACAGGACTGAAGCGACTTAGCAGCAGCAGCAGCATACGTATAGAGGATTCACTTTGCTGTACAGCAGAAACTAACACAACATGGTAAAGCAACTATACGCCAATAAATTTTTTTTTTTTTTCAGAAAGAATGAATGGTACAGCTTTCCTTTATAGCAGACAGGAGTCTAGATGCATAACCCACAAACACCTAGAAAAGGTAAATGCTCCAGGGCTGGAAGAGATCAAGGAGAAAAACAAGGAAGACTGCTTTAGGTTACCCCGATAACCCTCTTATAGTTCAAGAATTTCACAGCTTTTCTTAAAAATGTTTACTTGCTATTACACATTAAAAAAAAAAGACTAAGATTGTTTTCTATGTCTGTGGGTCTGTTTCTGTTTTGCAAATAAGTCCATCTGTACAATTTTTTAGATTCCACATGTAAATGATATCATATTTGTCTTTCTCTGCAGGGCAGGGTTGAGGCGGGGGAGGGAAGGGATAAATTGGGAGTATAGGATTAACAGATGCTTACTGTTATATATAAAACAGATAACAAGGATTTACTGATTAGCACAGGGAACTGTATTCAATATCTTGTAATAAACTATAACGGAAAAGAATCCCCAAAAGAATATAGATGTATACATATGTATAACCAAATCACTTTGCTGTACACTTGAAGCTTAACATTTCAATAAAAAAGACTAACAATTATCCAAATAACAGACTAGTAACTAACAATGGTATAGTGTTTACAGTTTGTAAAGCACATTCATATACTTTCTTATCCTCCCAGGAGTCTCTAAAGTTGGAAGAACAATTTCTATTAGTATTCCCCTTTTATTGGTGGGAAAACCGAGGCTCAGCCTTAACGTAATTTGCCACGGAACAGAGTTGGAATATAAACCCCATTTCCAATTGTAAGTCCCATGCTTTTCCCTCCCAGTTTATTATTATTGTTATCTGCATAGATGCTCATGAATCCTGTAATCAGACCGCCTGTATCAACACACTGGCGACATGTAACCCCTGGCAGTCACTCTGTGACTCAGCTTTCTTGGTTGTGAAACTGAAAGTGAAGTTGCTCAGTCGTGTCTGACTCTTTGTGACCCCATGGACGGTAGCCTACCAAGCTCCTCTGTCCATGGGATTTTCCAGGCAAGAGTAGTGGAGTGGGTTGCCATTTCCTTCTCCAGAGGATCTTCCCAACCCAGGGATCGAACCCAGGTCTCTCACATTGTAGGCAGACGCTTTACCATTTGAGCCACCCAGGCTGCTTATTCTTGGCTGTAAATGAAGACAATAATAGTACTTGCTTTATAAATAATATGAAACCTGTAAAGTGCTTCGCAAAGTGCCAGCCACTAGCAAACACTCAATACGTGTGAGCCACTATTATCTCAATGATGAAATTAGATGGTTGGGTCATCAGTTTAGTCATTTCCTGCCTGGTAAATTTTAGAAAAATGCAAAGAACACAGACTCAAACATGGAAGCATCTCAGAAACACAGCACATTTCAAATCAGGGGTGAAAAAGCCACAACCCAGGCCGATCCCCTCATTTTTCCCAATCAAATTGGATTTGACCACGGGCATGCCCCTTGTCCACAGATTGTCTCGGTTGCTTTCCTGTCTGTGGCATAGTTGAGCGGGAGTGACAGAGACTGAACAACCCACAAAGCTGAAAGCACTTATGATCTGGCCCTTTCCAAAAAAATGTTCGCCAACTTCTGCTTTCATTTAATAATGAAAATTCAAACAAAACAAAGCAAATAAATAACTCTGCTAGGTATCTGACAGGAAGAGAGGGAATTACAAAGATGGAAAGGGTCTATGAACCATCTGTGAATCTAGAAAGCCAGGTTTTCCTGTCCTGTCTCACCCTGGTCTCAGATGGCAAAGAATTTGTCTGCAATGCAGAAGACCCCTGTTTGATCCCTGCATTGGGAAGCTCCCCTAGAGAAGGAAATGAGAACCCACTCTAGTATTTTTGCCTGGAGAATTCCATGGACAGAGGAGCCTGGCGGGCTACAGTCCATTGTGTTGCAAAGAGTCAGACACGACTGAGTGACTAACACTTTCTCTCCCCTGAAAATATTCACTGAGTGTTTACAGTACATGAATCTTTACTTTCTACCAATAAGACATGCTCGTTGGCCCTCTGGTGAACTTGTGTTTATTTCCAAAAGCATCTGGCAAATGTTGGTAATTTACATGACTTTCTTAACTCCAGCTTCTAACACGATGCATACCCAGGAAATGATGATATACATGGACAGCATAGTAACAGCTTCGGGCATCCCAAACTCTCAGTGCAGAAAGTCACTTAGGGAAAGTTCCCCTTTTTGGCCCCACAGTATGGTGAACCAAGCTATCAAAATGGGAGTAAACTGAAAATCCAGCTATATTCTTTAGTTTGTTTACAATTCAGACAATAATAAACCAGGGCACACGCAAACACAGACACAACACAGTGGCTCTACTCTTTCCTACCAGCAGTGCATCCTTGGCAAGTTACTCAACTTCTCCAGGCCTGTTTCCTTTTCAGTAAAATGAAAATAAATACCTACTTCACCAAGTTGTCATAAGGATTAAATGAGATTTCATTGTTGTTGTTACTATCTATCTTTCCATGCGTGCTCAGTTGCTTCAGTCATGTCCGACTCTTTGCGACCCTACGAACTGTAGCCCTCCAGACTCCTCTGTCCATGGAATTGTCCAGGCAAGAATACTGGAGTGGGTCACCATGCCCTCCTCCAGGGGATCTTTCTGATCCAGGGATTGAACCGGGGTCTCTTGTGGCGCCTACATCGCAGGCAGATTCTTTACCACTAGTGCCACATGTAGACTACTAGTCTCAATTAAAAAGTAGCTACAGACATTCTCCTCTGGATTAAAACCTCTACTATCCAGGACAAACAAATGATGCCAATTTAATATAAATCCATTCCACAATCTCTACTGTTCATCTATGGTGTAAAAGGCACTATGCTAGTACTTTTGTACTATGGAGAGTACAAAAATGAATGAAATACACCGAGTCTGGAAGAAATAAAGCATATCCACTAAAAATTCTGATATAATTCTATATTATAATAAAAATGTAAACAAACAGCTAGATGGATAAAAGTTTTTTTATTGGGACAGGGGTGAGGAATGTCATAGAAAAAGTAGCATTTAAGCTTGTTTAGGAGGATCTTATGTGCACTTACTGGCTTCCCTGATGACTCAGTGGATAAAGAATCTGCCTGCCAGTGCAGGAGACACAGGTTCGATCCCTGGATTGGAAAGATCCCCTGGAGAAGGAAATGATGACCCACTCCAGTATTCTTGCCTGAAAAATCCCAAGGACAGTGGAGCCTGGCGGGCTACAGTCCATGAGGTCACAAAGAGTCAGACAAGACTGATAGACTAAGGATGCATGCACATGTGCACATTTGAAGGGGAGAGAATGGTGTGGCAAAGATACAGAAAAAGGAGTGAGTTCAACAGGATAGGAAATCACCCTGTTGTGCAGAACAGAGAGCGTGGATGAGCGACTGCACAAGACCAATCACCTCGCTAAGTGTGATGTTTCATTTCTTCAAGTGCAGAGTTGCCTGGTCAGCTGTCCAGTGTTTCCCCATGTAATCAGTTATTAGCAATAAACTGTGAATGATTCTCTTTACATTATAAATTCAAGGAGTTCCACAGCACTGCCTGAAGTAACATCTTTCATTATCTCAGCTCTGCTTTCTACAGTAGGAGAGAAAGAGGCCCACTTCAGGTAAGTTCCAAGGCTGGGACTGCTCCATCACTAGGCTTATCTTCAGGGAGCCCAGAAAGAAGCAACCCCAGAGGGACTTGGATCCTTACAGATTTATGTCTGTTTCTATAAAATAGACACCTGTTCATGAGGGGGCTTCTCATTTATCAGTGTCCTTGGCCAGGCATGTCACGATAGGAAGACGGAAGTGCAAGGGGCCAGTAGTGAAGAAGGCATAGAGCAGGGATAGCAACAGCAGAATGCCTGCCCTCATTAGCCTCCATCCTCTGCCAGCTCTGTATCCTTGATCCTCATTAACCTGAAGGACTGAATGCCAAGCATGTGGTAAGCCTGCACAGGATGAAAAGGGTACGGAACAGGGATGTTCTCTTTGCAAAGGGTCTAATCTGGTCATCATCAGAGCCATGCATTGGAAGGGCTTCTGTGGAGGCAAAGACAGAAATCATGGGAAGGAGAAGCAACCAGAAGGCAGAAGGTCAGCAGAGACTAGTGTAAGAGTCCAAGACTACGGGGGCTGTGCCATAGCACTGTCTCCAGAAAGGAGGAGATCCACAAGGGTGACAGTGAGTAAAGCTGGGGGAAACTAGGGTATGTTCCAAAAGGTGAGTCAAGTGGGGAGGGAAAGGACCACTTATGAAGAGGCATAA
Source organism: Redunca redunca (assembly GCA_006410935.1). Taxonomy (NCBI): domain Eukaryota; kingdom Metazoa; phylum Chordata; class Mammalia; order Artiodactyla; family Bovidae; genus Redunca; species Redunca redunca. The sequence goes on from SJYQ01007179.1 coordinate 815,917, forward strand.
AACAGGATTTGAGGAGTGGGAAGAGACCATGAGTTTCATTGCATTTCATGAGTTCCAGCATCCTAAAATAAACTCTCTAAGGCTTTTGTGGCTTCCAGTGGGCACAGGCTAAGCAAGCCAACCACAACTGCTTTCATGACTGTTTGGAGGAGTTGTCAGGTGCAAGAGAAGAGGTAATGGGAGGGAAAGTCATTTCCTGATGACCTGTTACTCCTATTGTCGATATGGCTGGCTCGTGCACAATTCCTACCACAGCCACTGGCACTGCAAGTGGCGAAATTACTACCATCAGCCACCCCTCAGTTGCCTGTGCCTGCTGGCAAGGCGAGATGAGAGGAAACATGGAGAAATGATGGTGGTGGTGGTGGTGGTGGTGGTGGTGTGTGTGTATGTGTGTTCACACTTGGATGTACACACTCTTTTGCAGGGACTCATGCCGGCTGTACACCTGAATGACTCATTTAGAAAAACATTCCAAAACATTTTGGAATATACAGAAGAACATGATTTCAGTCTGCTCCTCCCTTCCATATGAAAATGAAAGCTGATTTTTTAAATTACAGAATTTGTTTGACTCTGGACCCAAACACTAATAAGCTATAATAGTAAAGTTCATGAATCTGTAAAAATACAAAACCTTATTTAAAATAGATCAAAAGGGGTTCCAGTTCAGGGGGAGGGACAGAGCCCTCTCACCAAGGTCAGAAGCAGGTGAGAGGAACTGGAACAGAAATTAGAGCAGAGGTAACACTTGCTCCTTGGAAGAAAAGTTATGACCAACCTAGACAGCATATTCAAAAGCAGAGACATGACTTCGCCAACAAAGGTCCATCTAGTCAAGGCTATGGTTTTTCCAGTGGTCGTGTATGGATGTAAGAATTGGACTATAAAGAAGGCTGAGCACAGAAGAATTGATGCTTTTGAACTGTGGTGTTGGACAAGACTCTTGAGAGTCCCTTGGACTGCAAGGAGATCCAACCAGTCCATCCTAAAGGAGATCAGTCCTGGGTGTTCATTGGAAGGACTGATGTTGAAGCTGAAACTCCAATATTTTGGCCATCTGATGTGAAGAGCTGACTCATTTGAAAAGACTCTGATGCTGGGAAGGGTTGAGGACAGGAGAAGGGGACGACAGAGAATGAGGTGGCTGGATGGCATCACCAACTCAATGAACATGGGTTTGGGTGGACTCTGGGAGTTGGTGATGGACAGGGAGGCCTGGCGTGCTGCAGTTCACGGGGTCGCAGAGTCAGACATGACTGAGCGACTGAACTGAACTGAACTGAACACACCAGAGCTAATGGGGCTCTTGCTGAGAGCTAGAAGTTCACAAATGCTAAGCACCCTGGAGCAATTATCAGAATAGTTCATTAAGAACTGCATTCAGAACAGCTTTGAAAACCATATTCTTCTTGCCTCTTACCCAATAAACCTGAACCTTTAAGCCTCCACCCAAAGACTGAGCTCTGATTGCTAAATATGTGGGTGATTTGTTTGAAGAACATTCCTGCCAGGGGTTTTGATGCCAGAGAAAGACTAAGAAACTAGATTATCAACTGTAGACAGGAAGAAGAAAAAATAAATCAAGTAGGCAGCTCTGCCCAGGACCATGCATGGAGGAAGTCTTCTCTAACTTGACGTTTTTCCAGCCTGTCTCCCTGCTAGGTTCCCATCCATCAGCCTGAAGTATGCCTACAAGAGGAAATGCTCCATCCACTGACCCAGAACCAGATCAGCTTACCCAGAATGGGGAGAGGTGCGGTGGGGGAACAGATTCCCACAACTGCAGTGAAGTCACTGACCAGCTGCGCGTTCCAACCTTGACCCCAACTAATAAATGGGAACACAGCAAACAGACCACCATGGACCACCGGATGTTTGAGGAAAAGCAAGAGCAAAAAAAGAGAGGACATAAGATAAAGAAACGAAATCAATGAGTCATGAAAGAAATAAAATAGAGGTGATTCTGGGAATAGAACAGTACTTTTAAAATTGCCTTCTCTGTCCTCAGAGAGATCTGAAACAGGTTGCTTCATTCATAAAATGGGCGAAGACCACAGCGAAAAAGGAGTACAGTGGGACTGAGTTCATCTCCCTTCACAGTCTCTGTTTTTCTTACCTCACTCTAAATAAGAGAATGCAAAGCAGTACTGACAGTGAAGATTTGAGGGATGAAAGCATTGAATGGAAGTCCACTAGTCCCAGTACAAAGAGTGATGGTGGCGAGTCATAGAGAAAAAGAGAAAAAAGGATCTGGAGGGACATGATAACTTTCGGACATTGGTAGGAAAACTAATAAAATGCTTGCCCCATTATATCTGCACTCAGAGTGTACTCTTACTCACCTATGAATAAATTCTTTCCAGATATTGTGGGATATAAAAGCAGGTTTCAGGGAAAAGTAGAATACAAGCAACAAATTCTTAGCAATTAAAAATATAGTTAACCATAACTGAAATTAAAAATTCAAAGATAGATTTACTAATAAAATTGACATGACTAAAGATCTAACAGGTGGTATCCCAAGGTGAAAGAGTATTCTGAATGTAGTGTAAAAAGAAAACACAGATATTAAAAATATGAGATAATCTCCAAGACACGGAAGAGAGAAATACAGAATCCATTATCTATCAAAAAGGCATTCAAAAGAGAAGACAGACAGTAAGGGGAAGAAAAAAAAAACCATAATAGAAAATTTTTCCATGTTGAAGATGAGACCTTATTTCAAAGACCTTTTGAAGATTTACAGAACTTAAACAAAAGAAATACACATACCTAGAGACAGAAAAGTTTCATCATTCAGAGGATAAATAATAGCTTCCTAGAAGGAAAAGTCAAGTGATCTAAAAGAAATGACAGACTGACATCCAAATTTCTCATTAGCAGCAACAGATTCTAAAACACTTGCGCAGTATCTTCAAAGTTCTGAGGGAGAAATAATTTGAACCTAGCAAAGCAATAACAAACCTAAACAGCATGTTAAAAAGAAGAGACATCACTTTGCTGAAGCTCCGTATAGTCAAAGCTATGGTTTTTCTAATAGTCATGTATGGATGTGAGAGTTGGGCCATAAAGAAAGCTGAGCACCAAAGAACTGATGCTTTCAAACTGTGGTGCTGGAGAAGACTCTTGAGAGTCCCTGGGACAGCAGATCAAACTAGTCAATCCTAAAGGAAATCAACCCTGTATATTCATCAGAAGAACTGATGCTGAATCTGAAGCTCCAGTACTTTGGCCACCTGATGCAAAGAGCTGACTCACTGGAAAAGACCATGATGCTGGGAAAGATGGAGGGCAGCAGGAGGAGAAGGGGATGACAGAGGATAAGATGGTTGGATGGCATCATCAACTCAATGGACATGAGTCTGAGCAAACTCTGGGAGATGGTGAAGGACAGGGAAGCCTGGCGTGCTGCAGTCCCCAGGGTCACGAAGAGGCAGGCACGGCTTAGTGGCTAAACAACAATAAAGAAAGCAAGCTTCCCTGGTGGCTCAGAGGTAAAGAATTCACCTGTCAATGCAGGAGACATAGTAGACTCGGGTTCGATCCCTGGTCTGAAAGATCCCCTGGAGAAGAAAATGGCAACCCACTCCAGTATTTTTGCCTGGGAAGTCCCATGGATAGAGGAGCTGGGTTACAGTCCATGGAGTCACAGAGAGTCATACCATGATTCAGTGACTAAACAGCAACAGAAACAAGAAAAAATAAACAAAGGTATAAGTAAGTATTCAATTTACACACACACAAGTATATGAAGATATTAAAATTCTTAAAAACTATAGCAGTTTAAAAAAATTTAGAGATGCAGGCCATGGTTTGGAAAGACAGTCACGGCATATTAAGTGAAAAACAGCAAGTGGCAGATCAGATGGTACATGATCTCAACTGTATAAAAATTAATTAGGTGTGTATATGTGTGAAAATGCCTAGAAAATATCTGGAGAGAGTTTCATAACACTATTCAACAATGTTTATCTATTGGAGAGTGGTTTTGGAAAAGACAACATATTTTTTGCTTCTTACTTTATAAACTTTTCATCACTTAGATTTTTTTCAGCAAGCCAGCGTGTACCACATAATTAAGAAAATAGAGAATAGGATCTATTACTCCTAAATAAAGTTCTCCATATTAGTATGAAAAGTCCTACAACAGTGTATGATTTAATTGCTAGGTTAACATCAACCCAGTGATTGGCAAAAAAAAAAAATGTTTATTTCTAAATGGATAGCATTGATTGCATGTTATCAAGAGTCCTAACAATTTCATAAGTAATGAGCTACTCTGTTTAGTATGAAAAAATTAAACTGTATTTGTAAAGTAGTTATCTTCTTTGCAGGGTATTTACACACTTTTTGTCTTATCACCTAAAATTACTAGTTTAAATTGACATCCAGTGGTTCAGAGTGTTAGAGGCTGCAAGTTAATGTATCTAATTCATATTGCTTCCCATAAGAGCTAAAAATGTAAAATCCAGAATACAACATGAACGAATATATCTACAAAACAGAAACAGATGCACAGACATAGAGAATACATTTGTGGTCCCCAGTGGGAGGGGGGTGAGGTAGGGAAGGATTGAGAGTTTGGAATTAGCAGATGCAAACTATTATATACGGGATGGATAAACAAGGTCCTATTATATAGCACAGGGAATTATACTCAATAGCCTGTGACAAGGGATAATGGAAATGAATATGAAAAAGAATATCTATGTATTTACTTATGTACAACTGAATCACTTTTCTATACAGAAGAAACTGTGTTACATTTATAAATCAATCATATGTCAATGAAACTTTTAAAGAGGAAATATTCCAATACTTTGACCACCTGATGTGAAGAGCCGACTCATTGGAAAAGATCTTGATGCTGGGAAAGATTGAGGGCAGGAGAAGGGGGTGACAGAGAATGAGATGATTGGGTGGTATTACCAACTCAATGGACATGAGCCCAAACATGATTTTGAGCAAACTCCAGGAGAAGGTGAAGGACGGGAAGCCTGGCGTGCTGCAGCCCATGGGGTTACAAAGAGTTGGACACAACTGAGCAACAAACAACAACAAATATTCTCTATATCACTGTAGCTGTTGACAGCAGGGAAATGGCAAACCAAGTGGAAACTTGTTTCTGATGTGTAGTTCCTGACATGATGGTACCAAACTAAATATATGTATTGTCTCAATCCTTCCAACCCCTTCCAAACCTATAACATGTATACTAGTACAGATGATAGAAGTTTTGAGAGACTGATTCAAACAAGATTAATCAGCTATTGTGAAAGAGCAGAGTGAAAAAGTTGGCTTAAAGCTCAACATTCAGAAAACGAAGATCATGGCATCCGGTCCCATCACTTCATGGGAAATAGATGGGGAAAGTGTCAGACTTTATTTTGGGGGGCTCCAAAATCACTGCAGATGGTGATTGCAGCCATGAAATTAAAAGATGCTTACTCTTTGGAAGAAAAGTTATGACCAACCTAGATAGCATATTAAAAAGCAGAGACATTACTTTGCCGACTAAGGTCCGTCTAGTCAAGGCTATGGTTTTTCCTGTGGTCATGTATGGATGTGAGAGTAGGACTGTGAAGAAGGCAGAGCGCCAAAGAATTGATGCTTTTGAACAGTGGTGTTGAGGAGGGTCCCTTAGACTACAAGGAGATCCAACCAGTCCATTCTGACGGAGATCAGCCCTGGGATTTCTTTGGAAGGAATGATGCTAAAGCTGAAACTCCAGTATTTTGGCCACCTCATGCGAAAAGTTGACTCATTGGAAAAGACTCTGATGCTGGAAGGGATTGGGGGCAGGAGGAGAAGGGGACGACCCAGGATGAAATGGCTGGATGGCATCACGGACTTGATGGATGTGAGTCTGAGTGAACTCCGGGAGTTGGTGATGGACAGGGAGGCCTGGTGTGCTGCGATTCATGGGGTCGCAAAGAGTCGGACACGACTGAGCAACTGAACTGAAATGAACTGAATCAGCTATTTAGTAGCAAAGATTGATTTTAATCCAGGATCTGTCTAACCAACAAGTTTGACTGCTTCACCGCTGAACAACCAGCTTCAGACAGCCTGCTTCTGACCACCTCTGAAAGGACTATTGTGCAAATACTATCAGTAAGTAGCTAAAAGCTTTGTCCAAATTCTCTGCTCAAATCTACAGATCATTTGTCCAGCTCCATTTTGGTATGTTTCCCAATGTCACATGATTTTGTGATGACAGAGTTTGTCAATAATACAGATATACAGTAAAATTATCTATGCTCATTTTTTTTCCTGTTTAGAGGTAGAATAAGATCTTCACATATCTTCTCTTGCAGAAAATTGAAAATCATCATGTAGCTTCATTTAAAACCCTGTCCTTTGCCTTCTAATAATAAATCCTGTAGCCTCAAAGAGTCCCCTGGGTAAAACTTTACTGGTTTTATTTAGTAAAGACAATAAAGTTACATTAGTATCTGCTTTTGAACATGCATGCTGCAGAATTTTTACTTACAATAAATGTGAACTGCTTTGTCTTAAGTATTGACTGGATTATTTCACGGTTCTTAGTGTTAAAATGTTTTATGCTTTTTCTTTTGCTTGTTTCAGGTTGCTTTTCTTCTGCCGAGAGGAGCAACCCCACCTCTAAGGAGCAGTGGCTGCACGGGCGCAGGAAGGCCGAGAGGAGCTACCCCTCTTCCAAGGTAAAGAGCAGTGGCTGCGCTTTGCTGGAGCAGCTGTGAAGAGATACCCCATGTCCAAGGTAAGAGAAACCCAGGTAAGATGGTAGGTGTTGCAAGAGGGCATCAGAGAGCAGACACACTGAAACCATAATCAAAGAAAACTAGTCAATCTGATCACATGGACCACAGCCTTGTCTAACTCAATGAAACTAAGCCATGCCATGTGGGGCCACCCAAGACAGGCGGGTCATGCTGGAGAGGTCTGACAGAATGTGGTCCACTAGAGAAGGGAATGGCAAACCACTTCAGTATTCTTGCCTTGAGAACCCCATGGACAGTATGAAAAGGCAAAATGATAGGATACTGAAAGAGGAACTCCCCAAGTTGGTAGGTGCCCAATATGCTACTGGAGATCAGTAGAGAAATAACTCCAGAAAGAATGAAGGGATGGAGCCAAAGCAAAAACAATACCCAGTTTTGGATGTGACTGGTGATAGAAGCAAGGTCCGATGCTGTAAAGTGCAATATTGTATAGGAAACTGGAATGTCAGGTCCATGAATCAAGGCAAATTGGAAGTGGTCAAACAGGAGATGGCAAGAGTGACCGTCAACATTCTAGGAATCAGTGAACTAAAATGGACTGGAATGGGTGAATTTAACTCAGATGACCATTATATCTACTACTGTGGGCAGAAATCCCTTAGAAGAAATGGATTAGCCATCATGGTCAACAAAAGAGTCCAGAATGCAGTACTTGGATGCAATCTCAAAAATGACAGAATGATCTCTGTCATGATGGGGTGATCACTCATCTAGAGCCAGACATCCTGGAAAGTGAAGTCAAGTGGGCCTTAGAAAGCATCACTATAAACAAAGCTAGTGGAGGTGATGGAATTCCAGTTGAGCTATTTCAAATCCTAAAAGATGATGCTGTGAAAGTGCTGCACTCAATATGCCAGCAAATTTGGAAAACTCAGCAGTGGCCACGGGACTAGAAAACGTCAGTTTTCATTCCAATCCCAAAGAAAGGCAATGCCAAAGAATGCTCAAACCACCACACAATTGCATCATCTCACACGCTAGTAAAGTCATGCTCAAAATTCTCCAAGCCGGGCTTCAGCAATACATGAACTGTGAACTTTCAGATGTTCAAGCTGGTTTTAGAAAAGGCAGAGGAACCAGAGATCAAATTGCCAACATTCGTTGGATTAGGGAAAAAGAAAGAAAGTTCCAGAAAAACATCTATTTCTGCTTTATTGACTATGCCAAAGCCTTTGACTGTGGATCACAATAAACTGTGGAAAATTCTGAAAGAGATGGGAATACCAGACCACCTGACCTTCCTCCTGAGAAACCTGTATGCAGGTCAGGAAGCAACAGTTAGAACTGGACATGGAACAACAGACTGGTTCCAAATAGGAAAAGGAGTACATCAAGGCTGTATATTGTCACCCTGCTTATTTAACTTCTATGCAGAGTACATCATGAGAAATGCTTGGCTGGAAGAAGCACAAGCTAGAATCAAGATTGCTGGGAGAAATATCAATCACCTCAGATATGCAGGTGACACCACCCTTATGGCAGAAAGTGAAGAGGAACTAAAAAGCCTCTTGATGAAAGTGAAAAAGGAGAGTGAAAAAGTTGACTTAAAGCTCAACATTCAGAAAATGAAGATCATGGCATCCGATCCCATCACTTCATGGGAAATAGATGGGGAAACAGTGGAAACAGTGTCAGACTTTATTTCTTGGAGCTCCAAAATCACTGCATATAGTGACTGCAGCCATGAAATTAAAAGACGCTTACTCCTTGGAAGGAAAGTTATGACCAACCTAGACAGCATATTCAAAAGCAGAGACATTACTTTGCCAACAAAGGTCCGTCTAGTCAAAGCTATGGTTTTTCCAGTGGTCATGTATGGATGTGAGAGTTGGACTGTAAAGAAAGCTGAGCAATGAGGAATTGATGCTTTTGAACTGTGGTGTTGGAGAAGACTCTTGAGAGTCCCTTGGACTGCAAGGAGATCCAACCAGTCCATTCTGAAGGAGATCAGCCCTGGGTGTTCATTGGAAGGACTGATATTGAAGCTGAAACTCTATACTTTGGCCACCTCATGTGAAGAGTTGACTCATTGGAAGACTCTGATGCTGGGAGAGATTGGGGGCAGGAGGAGAAGGAAGTGACAGAGGATGAGATGGCTGGATGGCATCACCAACTCGATGGATATGCATTTGAGTGAACTCCGGGAGTTGGTAATGGACAGGGAGATCTGGTGTGCTCCAGTTCATGGGGTCGCAAAAAGTCGGACACGACTAAGCGACTGAACTAAACTGAAGAAAAAGAAAACTCAATCTGTTTAATTCTTGCTAGATTGCTATAGTACAAGATACTCTTTGGAAAGGAATTTGATCAACTAAGAGCCCTACATTGCACCTGAAGATAGGTGCTAAACGTTGTGATCACATCAAAGCAGGGAGAAGGATATCAGAGCAGCAAAGCCATTTCAGGAGGCTGTGGGGTGTCCTCACAGGGAACACAGCATGGATCTGGTATAAGCTGAGGTAACCTACTTCGGTTTCAAGCAGCCACAGAAATTCTGTTCCTGGAGCCTCCCAAGAAGGGGCCTCTCCCTCTCCTCTCTCCTGTTTGCAATTCCTTTCCTCCCAGTTTCTATGAACTCACTCCAACTGGCCTTCACCCCGACCACTCTCTAAAACTCCTGACAAGATCACCAGTGACCTCCACGTTGCTAACTCCAATGACCGGTTATCAATTCTCAGCGTATTTGACCTAAGAGTGATATAACTGATCAGTGCCTGTATTTTCTTCATTTGTCTTTCAAGATGCCAGAGAGGACTCCATCTCCATGTCCTCGGCCAGGTCCTCCCCTTCACTCTGACCTGATGTCTGAGTCTCCTTTTTTTTCAACCTTGTTAAAATGATCTTTCTTTTCAACCTTGATGAATCTAGGCAACTAGCGGTAACCAAAACTATTAGGATGAAAGGCTGACAGGAAACTTAATAACAGACAATCTGTTAACACTGGAATTGCTGATTAATATTAACATCTCTAAAAGTGATGTTTTCAGATCTTATCACCTCCTGATGCAATTTCATTCTTTTCTTATAAAAAATACTTAACAAGAATCTAATCAAGCCTTAAGATCCAATTAACAGGTAACAGATAATGAAGAAAGTAGAGGAGATTATGCTAAATGTCATCGTAAAGATTCAGCTAACTGCCTCAAAATTGTAGAACACTTTACAGGATATATTTCCTGTTTGTTTGTTTGTTTGTTTTTTTCAGTAAATAAATGGTGAGGAAAAAATTAGAAGGTCACACCGACCAAATGCGTGGTTTGGACATTGGATCCTGACTGGAACAAAGCAACTGGAACAAATGTCCCCTTTACGGGACATTTAGGGGATGGCTGGCAAAAACTAGGAATTTAATATTAAAAAATATCATTTTCACCTGTTAAATATAGTTATGATATAGCACTCTACTTTTAAAAGTCTTTCCCTAGTAGAGATATATACTAAGATATTAATATTTATGGGTAAAAAAATATAAGATCTGAAGTTTTTTTTTTTTAATACACATACATTCACAAGTGTACTGGAGGGAACTGTACCATTTTCTCCAATTTTTTTCAGATGTTGGAAACTTTCTAGATGTTAAGAAAAAGTGGCATAATCTAACAATAGAGTAGATGCATAAGATAAAGATGAAGATGAAAGCATTAGTCTCCTTCTCTGTTTGTATACTCACACTCTTGGTGACTTCAATCATCTCTATGCTGAGGACTCATGACATTATATCAAGTCCAGAATCACTTCCAAACCCCAGGACATCTCTGCTTGAACTGTCTGAAAACATCTCAAAACTGAACTGATTTTTTCCCCCAGAAAACTTCTACCTATAGACTTCTCCATATCAGTTGCTGACAAACCCACCTTCCAATTATTCAGGCCAAAATAACTGCACCTGTTCTTGACACCGTTCTTTCCCTCACACTTTACAACCAGCCTGAGGAAAATCATGTCATCTCCTCCTCCTGACTCACTGGCTGCTCCCCTGTCTCCATTTCCTTTGCCCACCGTCACCTTCCAAATATAGGTTGTTCACCACATTGGGCTTTTTCTGTCTCTCTACTAGACTGTAAGCATCCAGAACAGTGCTGGGTCTGTAGCATGCTCAACGACAATCGCCAAAGGAACCAAATTATCAGTAAACTGGTGCTGCTGCTGCTGCTAAGTCGCTTCAGTCGTGTCTGACTCTGTGCGACCCCATAGACGGCAGCCCACCAGGCTCCCCCATCCCTGGGATTCTCCAGGCAAGAACACTGGAGTGGGTTGCCATTTCCTTCTCCAATCATACTCTGGGTTCATTAGCATTTCTCCACATTTTAAAAGGCAGGACTCCACTGGAACATCAGTAGACTATGAGGATCTATCTGCAATCCCCCTTCCCTAAGCACACACATTAATCTCTTTTTAGTGAATGTCGATTCACAAAATGCTTAGTAATAGAAATATGCTCAGATCAATAATGTGTAGACCTCTGAGAGCAGGTCTCTCAAAAGCTGGTTCCTAGACAGGAGCCACCCATGGCACAGCACTGGCCATGCCTCTTCTGAGACATGTTGGAGTACAGAGACTGACAAAGGATGATTAGCGGGGTGGGGTGACAAAAGAAAAGAGGCTGTGAACATTTAGCAAAAGAAACATTTTTCTTAAAGTCATGAGAAAAATCAGCTTTTGAGTTGGCATTTGTTCTTGAGTAGAAAAAGATGTGTGCCACACCAGTGATTCCTAACAATGACGAGTTTACACTTTCACAGATGACTAAGGGATCTTTCACTACAGTTGATTAATGGGATGATTTAAACAAAGATGGAAGAACAAGCCAAGTTCTACCCCCGAAAAGGTGTGGTCTGAAGGGGGCATTTCCTGTTGAAAATTTCTGTCCTGAGATGACCAGCTCATACACTGGGGGGTGTTTGCATTCATATAATTAGGTGAGCGGTTCTGGAGCCCCAGGGAGATGCCAGTCTTGGTCTCTAACTCCTCCTCACTCTTCTCTCCACTCCATGCCACTCTATTTGCTAATGGCAGCACTCCTTGAAAATGCCTGAAATTTCTCTAACCATACACACACTGTACACACACACATATGCAGTTGCAGAAACTTTGCCTCCTCCAACGGAAGAAGTAGAACTCTACTTCAATTTTATCATCTTTGAAACTCAAAGACAAGCAAAAGCAGAAGTGATGCAAAAACTAACAACTTCAGATGCTGGCTCTCAGCCAGCACTGACGCTGAGTTCTGGGACTCAGCATCTGAGGGCTCAGCATCTTAAGCCCTCTGAGGACAAGGATGTAATATCCGTTCACTGTTTGTGCTCAGAACATTCCCTCACATACAGGAAATCTTTTAAGAATCATTTTCAGGGGTAAATGTGAGTGTGTGTATTTTGAACTGGTGTCCACATTAAAAAAAATATATATGCATAGAGTACAGTCCCATGGGTACAGAATCCCAGTAGTCAAATCATTTGAATGGTTAGAATTTCTCACCAGACCAGACAGTGATCATCAATGCTTATGATGACCAGTTGCACTGTCCTAAAATACTTCAACATCCTGACTGAAAAAATGAAGCAATGGCACTGAAGATACCTGTTAGGAATCAGATTTCCCAAAGCTCTACCACTTCTTAGCTTATGCCGCTTGGAAAAGCTATTTATCACCTTGATGCCTCTATTTCCTTTTTTTAACATGGCCTCAATGATAGTACGTAACTGATAGGAATATTGTGACAACAGTTTGCCCAATGCTTAGGTAAACACTGAGTAAATATTAGCTTTTCCTCAATATGGCTTTCATATGAATTTTGTTGTTTCACATTCTGGTTCTTTTTTAAAATGATGATCTATCTGTGTTATATATTCATGCTCAGCAAGTCAGAATATTCATTAAAGAGGATGTCCAATTCTCAAATTATATGAAGATAACTTATAATAGGGACTGCTGCTACTTGTCTACCAAATATCCACTCAACTCTTTTTATTACTAACAAGACTCAGATTTTATTCCAGGTACAATGTGCATAGCTTAAAGATTACATTTCCCAGTGTCTCTTGCAGGCAGATGGAGCCTAAGTTGCCACCAATAAGATCGAAGAGGAAGGGCTGGGTAAGACTTCCAAGAGCTCCTTAAAGGAAATTGCTTCAGTGACTTGTGACATCACTGAGTTTTCCCTCTCTCACTTGCTTATGGGGCTTCCCAGGGGGCATAAGTGGTAAAGAATCTGCCTGCCAATGCAGGAGACCCAAAAGGCGTGTGGGCCTGGACAGAGGAGCCTGGAGGGCTAGTCCATTATCACAAAGAGTTGGCACAGCTGCAGCTATGATGGGTGAAGCCTCAGGAGCCACCCTGGACTAAGAGTTGACCTTGAGAATGGAAGCCCTGGGCTAGGCTAGAGAAAAAAGAAAGTCAGAAAGAGTCGGGCGATTCTGACTCTGGAGCTGCTGTACTACTGGGAAAGAAGTCCAGATTTATTTTGTGTGAGACAAAAAGAAGCTTTGTGTATTAGGCCACTATTACATGGAGCGTTTCTGTTATATGTGGAGATTCTAATCCTAAAAAGAAAATTATATTTGAAAGGAATTTCTTCTAAAACAGATACTATTTTTTTTATCCCATAGTCTTTCCAATTTCATGTAAATAATTGTTATACTTTAAGCTTGTAGGATAATTTAACACATTTAAGTGTAGCCAAAATCTCCAGTTAATATTAACTCAGAAAAATTGGCAGAAGCTGATATAACTCAGGAATTTTTTCTTTTTTTTGCTTAATTGTAACAACATGTAAAAACAAAACAAAGGCAAAGAAAAGTCAAATCTCAATCAGTTTTGATCAATACAAACCCTCTTGATGATATCTATGTCTTAAATGGTAGGAGAAGGGGGGGCCGAAGGTGTTTTTCTTTTAATCTAATAGTGATAAAATGGTATAACTTTTTAAAACTGTGTAATCACTTTTTAGCCTAAGAATTTCACACAGGAAAGTATTCCAGAATGCTGTTTCCCTAATACTAAACTTTATTAACCTCTCTGTCCCTCAGTTTCCTCTTCTATAAAATGGGGACAATAAATCACTCAGCTTCTAATATCAGTTACCTGCTTAGAACAGAGCCTGACACCTAGTTGGCTACTGTTTGTAACAGGTAAATTGACAGTCAGCTCCAATTCTTCTTCATCTAGAAAATGGGCAAACCATAATAACCGCATTCATACTCCTCATGAGACAGCTAGAAGAGTGAAAGAGAAGCTTTTTGAAAGCAGGGATTTTGTCACTTTAGCTCTCTAGAATATTCCCACACCTAGAACATAAAGGAGGAACTTATTAAATCACTGTAAAATGAATAAAACTGTGCTCTTATTATAGAAGACTCTATAAGAGCCTAATATATAAACCGTTCCAGTTCACTATTGCACTTCACTTCATTGGTTTATTCATTTATCTTTTTACAATGTGCTTGTATGCTTATCTAAAAACCAAATGCAAAGTTATGGATAAGACAAATGATCTCTGAATTTAGTATCATTTTTCTCTATTACCTTTTTGCCATGCAATGCCTCTTTCCATTTGATGTTTCCTACAAAAAGTATTCTACGTCTTTTATTGTGGCAAAATACACTCAACATAAAATTTACCATTTACCTATGTTTAAGTGTACAGTTCAGTGACATTAAATACACTGTTGTGCAACCATCACCACTACCCATCTTCAGAACCTACCTCTTTTATAAAAATGTAGCTTCTAGGATACCTTAAGTTCCATTTACTATAATCAAGAGAAATCAGAAAATGATTAACAAGGCTATTGTTCCATGTTCTAGTTCTGACAGTCATTTTTTCACTAAAGATTCAACCAAAGTGGTCTGTTATTAGGAAGGAAAAGTAAAAGACATTTAAGTAGATCATACTGATTTCATGAGATTGTGCATCATTTGTTTTGATACATATTTGTTTGATGCTAATTGATTATATAGCTACACATTTGTAAACCTTTTAAATTTGAGATCTTTCATAATCAGTCTCAGTGGAGCCTATTACTCTCACAGATCCAATCTAAAGACAGCATTTTCTGGATCATAGTTTGGGGAACTTCAGATCTACGCAAGAAGGCTATATCTCTTTCAGTTTATACCTCTGAATTGTGCTTAGCAATAAACTGAAAAAAAAAAAACCAAACTGATTATATCCCATTTCTGCCTCATCAATACAAGAAGAAAAATTCCTCTAGATACAACTTAAATGCATATATTCAAGGCCACAGCTCAAGGTCTTGAACAATTTTTCAAGTTCATAGCATTTATCCACTAATTTTCAAAAACGCCTTTCAAATCACCGAAGCAAATTTAGCAAACATCTTGATCGGGTAAAAAAGAACCAAATGTTATTACATGACATGCTATTCTATGAAGATAAACTTTTAATACCCTCCAGAGAAAGAAACTGCCCACCATTTTAGTATATTTCAAGTTTATGAAATGATCATATGATAAACACATGCTGTACCACAAAGAGACAGTTCAGTTCACTCTAAAGAAGAGCACTGCTGCCATTTCATTAGATTTCAGTTAGCAAACACACTTCTAAGTTTTCATATTTTTGTGCTAGGGGTTCTGCCAGGTATAACTAGGTGAAAAATCCTAGACCAAAACCACAAGGCCATTTGTTTTTTGAACTAAATCGTCATGAATTTGACTCAAGAATTTTTAAGCAGAAATTAGATTTTAACACATCAAGCAACTGACTTCCAAAGGAGAATGTTCCTCAGAGAAGTACCCATACAAAGTCGAGCAAGCTACATGGAACAGTTTAGTAACCAAGGCAACAGAATCGAACCTCTAAGATTTCCTGGAACAGCTAATTTTGTCACTTATCCTTTTGAAGAAGACAAACTAACACTAAGCTGCTTGTGGTGGCTCAGGTGAGGTTAAAAATCAAATATAAACAAGCCCAAGGTTGGATCAACCTTACTATTAATGTGAAAATACCACAAATAGTAAAAGGACTTTGCCACAGCACTTTTGTTAATTCCCACCCTCTGTGAAGAAAGCCGAGCACCGAAGAACTGATGCTTTTGAACTGTGGTGTTGGACTCTTGAGAATCCCTTGGACTGCAAGGAGATCCAACCAGTCCATTCTGAAGGAGATCAGCCCTGGGATTTCTTTGGAAGGAATGATGCTAAAGCTGAAACTCCAATACTTTGGCCATCTCATGCAAAGAGTTGACTCATTGGAAAAGACTCTGATGCTGGGAGAGATTGGGGGCAGGAGGAGAAGGGGACGACAGAGGGTGAGATGGCTGGATGGCATCACTGGCTCGATGGACGTGAGTTTGGGTGAACTCCGGGAGTTGGTGATGGACAGGGAGGCCTGGTGTGCTGCGATTCATGGGGTCGCAAAGAGTTGGACACAACTGAGCGACTGAACTGAACTGAACTGAACCCTCTGTGTAGCAGCAGGGTATAGAGGGAGCATCTATTTACCTAATGACTATGAATCAGCTTAAAGAGAACAGTTACACTGCCTTCTCTGGGAAACAAAGTATTTGATTTAGAGAAAAGGAACACATTTCTATATCTGCTGCTACTTAGTCATTCAGTCGAGTCCGAGTCTTTGCAATCTGATACACTGTAGCCTGCCAGGCTCCTGTGTTCACGGGATTCTCCAGGCAAGAATACTGGAGTGGGTTACCATTTCCTTCTCTGGGGAATCTTCAACCCAGGGATTGAATCTGGGTCTGCCTGCATTGTAAGCAGGTTCTTTACCCTCTGAGTCACCAGGGAAGCCCTCTACCTCCTTAGCAAATACCTCTGTCTATTCTTCCTTGATATTCAATTCAAACTCCCTACACCCACCAAACTTTCATTCTGGATTCCAATAGTCCAGAGATCAGCATCAAACTGTTTTGTCCATGCCAAGACTCTGAAGGCCGTTCATTCAGCCCCAAAGTTAAGAGGTCACTAGGTTTTACAACATGCTATAAATAAGTGCTAATACAATATCACTAGATTAATACCAATACTTTCCAACCACTGCAATGTTTAAGCACTTGCCATAGGCACTGAATTTATTTTCACACTGGCAGGAGAAATGTTTAACATGAATGTTTGAGAGATGTGGGTGTGAGGAGATAAGGAGAGAGAGAGAGAGAGAATAATTGTGTCCCAAATAATCTGGTTAGACTATAGTCTAATGTAAAGACTGCAGCATAAACCTATTGATTAGAGCTCTCTGGTTCCCGTGAAATAACAGAGTGGTGGCATGATTCAAATCTACTTATTGAGATATATGCCTAGAAATTATAAGTTATAGAGAGTTACGCAGGAAATAGGTAAATTCTTTTAATTCTACTCCCCTACTGCTTCCAAGGTTCTCATAGTTACTGACGGCTCCACCTCCTTAGATTTCATTGGAGCCAATACTGATTTTCTCTCCTTTTTGCAGTTTTCTAGTCTTCAATCCCCTAAAGAAAACTAAGATCTCACATCACTGAGGTATAACTTCCACTGGATAGCAGGGAAGTTGAAACTTCGTTTGGCATGGTGATGCTCAGGGCACAGAGGTTAAGCCCACAGTGGGTCTAAAAACACCCCTGATAGGAATAAAAGAGGGCAGGGGGCTTCCCAGGTGGCTCAGTAGTAAAGAATCTGCCTGCCAATACAGGAGACATGGGTTCAATACCTGGATTGGGAAGATCCCTTGGAGGAGGAAATGGCAGCCCACTCCAGTATTCTTGCCTGGGAACTCCCAAGGACAGAGGAGCCTGGCGGGCTACAGTGCATGTGGTCACAAAGAGGCAAACCCGATTTAGCAACTGAACAACAGCAACAAAGGAATAAATGGATTCCGGGGTTCTAGATAGAGAACTGATTAAGCCAAAAGGTAAGTGCTCTCAACCCAGGAAGTTACCACGTGTATCTTGGAGAAGACGTACTGTTTCAGGGTCATTCTGAGAATGCAGCAAATGATCAGAACACTGAGAAGGCTCAATTTCTGAAGAAGCATATTTCAACAAAAAGGAAAACACGTGTCTGTCAAAGGAAGGCTCACTTCACGTATCTGTATCTGTAGTCGGTTTTATACAAGTGAGACACACTTCCTACAATTAAAATGTGATTAATTTAATATACATTCATTTTGCACATATACAACCTTTAAAGAACAAGTTCATGGCTTAAGCCAGTCAACCCACATTGTAAAAATACTTTTCCTCTGACAAAGTTCCCTGGACAAAAAGAGACAGTGGCCAACAAAAACTTCAACTTTCCATTTAAAACGAGAAATCCAACCATAGTATTAAATGAATGATCCAGCCTCAAATCTTCTATTAGTGAAATAAGAATACAGTGTAAAAGCTCTTACTGCGCTTTAGACCCTGGTTGATTTAGTTCATCTATATGCATCTGACAAGGCACCCTGGACCATGGATTGGTTATCCTGTGATGGCACACTTGATCCAAGATTATGCTGGTTAAGCTAGTTTGAAGTTTCAGAAAGGAAGTCGAAGTTGAAGTGTCCCTTTGGGGGGGAAATGAGCATAGCACTGAAACAGACAGACTGAGACGCAGGTATTCTAGCAGAAGAAAAATAAAATGAATACACCGTGTGGAGCAGAAATTGGCAGGAAGAAAGTGTGAGGCAGGGGGATCGGGTTGACAAGTAGAAATCAGACAAGATGAGAGAGAGCCAGTGGATCTTCCCAAGGCTCCATGAAAGATTAACCTGGGATTTGGCGCCCTGAGGCATAGTCTAATTCTGCATTTTAAATTTCAAGGGACACCGTCACTTTTCTGTTAAAGCCATTATTAAGTTAGACAGTTAAGTCTACTGCCGAATTTTTAATTGAATAGCTGTCTCCCCTGAAACACATATTCACCCAGAACCTATGAATGTGATCTTATTCAAAAATAGTCTTTTCAGATTTAATCAAGTAGGATGAGATCACACTGGATTAGGGTGGGCCCAGGTGTCCTTATAAGAAGAGGGAAGCCTAGATACAGACACATACAAGAAGAACATCTTGTGACAACCAAGGGACAGAGATTGCAGAGAAGCACTGTAAACAAAGGGATGCCAAGGGTTGCCGGAAGCCTCTAGAAGCCAAGAAGATGCCAGGAAAGTGCTGCCCTGCCTTCAGAGAGAGCACAACACTGTTAACATCCTGATTTCAGACATGCGGCCTCTAGAACTGTGAGAGGATCGATTTCTAGCATTTTAAGCCATCCAGTTTGTGAAACATTGTTATGGCAGCCATTGTGAAACTGACGCAGAGAGTGGAGCATTCTGAAATGATGATTTATAGACATTACTCTGGCAGGGACGAGCAGGAAGAATTAAAGGGAGGAGAGGTTGGAATCAAAACCAGACCAGCTAGGAGGATATGAGAGTAATTTGGGCTTGCAAAACAATAGGGATGCGGACCAGGGTGGTGACAGTGGAATGAAAACAGAGCCAAAATCTAGAGATGTTGAGGGGGAAGAAGTGACAATCCACAGTGAAGAAGTGCCAGACACAAGAGGGTTGCAAAGTTAGATGGAGAAGAAGGCTGGAGCCCCTGGCAGAAATGGGGAGGATTAAGAGAAACAAGTGAGTTTGTTATAAGGGCAGAAAGAGAAAATGACTAGTTTGATTTTAGATATATTGGTAGCAATGTGGGCATTTGAAAGTGGGAACCAATATTTAGGTGTTGGGACCTCCAGAAAGAAATCTGGAATCATGAGCCTAAAAATTAATAGCTGAGGCTCTGAGGAGACTAGCTTTTCAAGTTGGTTAAAGGCAGCAAAGTGCTCAGGGCCCAGTAATGGAGAATCCGGGGAACACCTTCCCCAGAGAGAAGGGAAACTTGGTGCAGCCTTCTTTTTCTCTCCTGGGAACAATTTTTCTGTTCTGTGAATATTAAATGGTAATTCTATTGATTACCTCTTATCAGCAGTAATCTTTTCTAAATGTGTCACATCTCATGAACTTTTCCTCCTTATTTATAAAATCAGTGGAATGTTACAAAATATATCTGTATAAGATACACAAATCATATTATATATTCAGCTAATATAAATTAAGCAAAATTTGTAGCTTGTGAATAAGTCCTTTTTTTTTATTTCAGAATTGGGGGAAAAACAATGAAACGTAAACTAAGGGGTCATATCTATCACTCTACTTTAAAAGTGCTTAAAAAAATAATAAAAGCTCTTAACAAATAGTAAACTTGGAAGGTCAAGAAAAGAAGTCTTAACAATACTTCTGTAGGAGGTGGTTCAATGAATGGAATCGACACAGGTGTGCAGCCACATGTAGAAAAATGTTGGAGCGCACCTCACAGTGTAAACCAGGACGAAGTCAGATGGATCAAAGACATAATGTGAAAAAGGAAACTACCAAAGGACCAGATGAAAACATTCTTTCGTTGGTTAAAAATTTTTACCAGGCATTTGCCAGGAAGGCGCACAGAACTGCTGAAGCTCTAAACCAACTTCAAAGTCAGAAGTTCGGGGAACCA
This sequence comes from Redunca redunca, assembly GCA_006410935.1. Taxonomy (NCBI): domain Eukaryota; kingdom Metazoa; phylum Chordata; class Mammalia; order Artiodactyla; family Bovidae; genus Redunca; species Redunca redunca. Next base: position 836,162 of record SJYQ01007179.1, read on the forward strand.
CTTGGACAAGCAAAGGAGAGAATCTACAGAGTAAATGATCAGCCAAGCCTCCATCAAATGAGCCCAACATCCTTTTAATTCAAAAACTCCTCCTTTCTTTGCCTTAAAAGTCAGCCTTTTTATTTTTACATCTGTTGGTGGGCTTCCCTAGTGGCTCAGTGGTAAAGGATCCACCGGCCTATACAGGAGACATGGGTTCCATCCTTGATCTGGAAAGATGCCGAGGAGCGACTAAGCCCCCGTACCGCAGCTACTGAGCCTGTGCTCTAGAGCCCGGGAGCCACAGCTACGGAAGTCCACTCGCCCTGGGGTCCTTGTTCCCTAACGAGAGGAGCCACCATAATGAGAAGCCTGTGGACGGCAAGTAGAGAGTAGCTCCCGCTTGCCACAGCTGGAGAAAAGGCCCCCAGAGCAATGAAGACCCAGCACAGCCAAGAGTAAATAAATGCTTCGTAATCGGTTGCTAGGACTTTCATACAGACTATAAAATAACAACAGAAATGAGTCTAAAATCAAGGTGACAGGGCCCTGCTCTCTCGGAGGGCTCTAAAGGAGGGTCCTTTCTGACCTCGTCTGCCTTTGGTGTTTACAGACAGTCTGTGATTTTCCTTAGCCTGGAGATGCATCACTCGATTACAAAGCCATCTTTTCTCTGTGAGCCTTCACATCACCTTCCTGCTCTGTGTGTCTCTCTCCTGAGTTTCCTCTTAAGTATTCAGGCTCACTCTAATGAACTCACTTGAACTTTATCTACCCTATTAGACCCTATTTCTGGTCAACCACTTGTAAAAGAATGAAACTAGAACACTTTCTAACACCATTCACAAAAATAAACTCAAAATGGATTAAAGATCTAAACGTAAGACCAGAAACTATAAAACTCCTAGAGGAGAACATAGGCAAAATACTCTCCGACATAAATCACAGCAGGATCCTCTATGATCCACCTCCCAGAATACTGGAAATAAAAGCAAAAATAAACAAATGGGATCTAATTAAAATTAAAAGCTTCTGCACAACAAAGGAAACTATAAGCAAGGTGAAAAGACAGCCTTTGGAATGGGAGAAAATAATAGCAAATGAAGCAACTGACAAACAATTAATCTCAAAAATTTACAAGCAACTCCTGCAGCTCAATTCCAGAAAAATAAACGACCTAATCAAAAAATGGGCCAAAGAACTAAATAGACATTTCTCCAAAGAAGACATACAGATGGCTAACAAACACATGAAAAGATATTCAACATCACTCGTTATCAAAGAAATGCAAATCAAAACCACAATGAGGTACCATTTCACACCAGTCAGAATGGTTGCAATCCAAAAGTCTATAAGAAATAAATGCTGGAGAGGGTGTGGAGAAAACGGAACCCTCCTACACTGTTGGTGGGAATGCAAACTAGTACAGCCACTATGGAGAACTGTGTGGAGATTCCTTAAAAAACTGCAAATAGAACTACCTTATGACCCAGCAATCCCACTGCTGGGCATACACACCGAGGAAACCAGAATTGAAAGAGACATGTGTACCCTAATGTTCATTGCAGCACTGTTTATAATAGCCAGGACATGGGAGCAACCTAGATGTCCACCAGCAGATGAATGGATAAGAAAGCTGTGGTATATATACACAATGGAGTATTACTCAGCCATTAAAAAGAATCCATTTGAATCAGTTCTAATGAGGTGGATGAAACTGGAGCCGATTATACAGAGTGAAGTAACCCAGAAAGAAAAACACCAATACAGTATATTAACACATATATATGGAATTTAGAAAGATGGTAATGATTTTAAAAAAAGTATTCAGTCTCACTCTAATGAATTCACTTGAACTTTATCTCTGCTATAAAGACCCTATTTCCAAATATGAGCACTTTCTGAGATAAAGGGGTTAGAATTTCCAGACATATTTTGGGGGGATACAATTCCACCTGTTTGAACACATTTCAACAGCATTACATATGTTTAGCACATATATATGTGTGTATGTGTGTGTGTGCTAAGTCACTTCAGTCATGTCTGACTCTTTGCGACCCCATGGGCTGTAGCCTACAAGGCAGCTCTGTCCAGGGAATTCTCCAGGCAAGAATACTGGAGTGCATAGCCATTCCCTTCTCCAGGGAATCTTCCCAACCATAGATACAAAAAACCCCTGACATTCTCCATGTCACATTTCCCCCAGAAGTAGCAGAGCCAAAGGCCAACAGTTTCCCACAGGGTGGCTTCAGAACCCAGGGGCCCCAGCCCAGACTCAGTGAAACAGAACCCTGAGTAGGGCAGGGCAAAGAAGCCCAGATGGAGCGTTTTTCCCAAATACTCTCAAGATGAGAAAAGAATTTTAAATGTTTAACTGCATCTGGGCCAACAAGCTTCTATGGGGTTTCAAAGTTTCAAGCGAAAGAAAAAATGAAGTAGCTGATTTCCTTGGATTTCAACCAGAGCTTCCAGAGGAGCAGTGAAAACCTGGGCAAGACTGATTTGGAAATGGAACGGTCCAATGAAAGCTCCCAGGGGGCTGCCACCATTCATGCGGGGGTTTCTAATCCAAGTCCTGAGGCTCTTATTATAGAAAGGCTGCAAAATCTAAACCACAAATCTTACCCTTAAACGTAAGCATCTGTTGCCTCTCTGGGACATCACCCATGCTTCCAAGTCATTTCCAAGGTATCATTCATCACTGTGCTACGCTGAAACAGGCTGGAAAACTAGGACAGCTTTAGAGTAGGGTCCACTGGTCTGATTACAGGTTGGGCATCAGAATACAGGGTAGGATTGCCAAGTCCCTGGAATCCACCTCCCAGAATAGAAATGTGTCCCTTAAAGATGCTCCCAATTTCCAGACTGAGGTCTTGTGCTCTCCTCTTGGCCATACCCATTTTAAGGTTTAAATTACACTCTCATGAAGTGAAAGTACCTTGCTGCTGGCCAAGGAAGCCTGTTAAAGTCCTCAAACCAAGCTCTGTCCACGCCTGTGGATACTGCTTCTGGCCCTCATGTATACCCATGGCTGACTCATGTCAATGTATGGCAAAAATCACTACAATATTGTAAAGTAATTAGCCTCCAATTAAAATAAATTAATTAATTTTTTAAAAAAGAAGGGTTGGGAATGAGACGCATGAAGGCAGCTGCAAGAGGACTATCAGAACAGCAGGCAGTTTCTGAAGGAAGGAAAAAAAGAGTAACATCCTTACCTTAAAAATCACATAAACTTTGTGGAAAAACTGAATTCTAACAGGCTCAGAGATTTCTTAAAAATCAGGGGTTTCAAAGAGCATCATTCATTCATTCATTTATTAATTCATTCAACAAGAATGTCCTGAGCTCAGTTCATTTCTAATTTGAGTGAGGAGGATGAGTTACAGTCCAGGAAGCTAATTACCAGATTCCTAGTAAACACAGGGGCAGACACAGCCTTGAGACCTGGAACAGCTAAGACAAACTTGCACCCTCAGAGACAATATAAGAAGCTCCTGACAAACCTGTGGTTGGGGCTGATGGGGGGGTGGGTACCCAGAAAAAGTGAAGCTCTCCTCTCCTCCTGGGACCAAACAGAAGAAGAAAGGAATGCACAGTCAAATGATGGGGAGTCAGGGCTCAGAAGGAAGTGGGGACTCTCGAGTTATTGAGTAGAGAGGGCCTTGGGCAGGAAAGGAGAAGGAGAAAAGTTATCTAGTTTGCCACTGAAAGAAAGAAGTGGGTAATGTAGTATGTTTCCCATGAAATTGAGCTCAACTGTCGACATATGTCCTTTGTATTATTCTTCCTGGGCCAGCAGCTTTAGCATCCTCATAACCCTCCCAGATGTCCCTGTGGGTCAGTGAGACTGTCAGGCTTCTACTTATCAGCCTTTAAAAGGCAGTGAAGAGCCCAGGGCTAGATATTTGTCCAAATATCCACTAGACAGAACTAGAACATAAACATGAAGTATGAAATTGCCCTTCAGGTATTCAAAGTTATAGTGAATTTTGGAAAATGTATAATTTTTTTATAAGTCAAATTAATGGTTTCATGATGCAAGTCAAGCTTCTGGGGGTAAAAATCAATTGTACTTGATTCATACTGAAACTAAGAATCAGCCAGTGAAAGAGCAATTGAGTGTGATGCAGAAATTAAAAACATAACAACTTTGCAGTCATATTTCTTTTCCTTTTTGACCTTCAGATAATGATGTTTCATTTGCTGACATTTCACCATGCATATGATAATAATAAATTGAGATTTAACAATCTCTTAAAACTAATTCTCCATCCACAGATAGATTATGTAAAGTGCTTCTTGCGTGCATATATGCTAAGTTGCTTCAGTCGTGTCCAACTCTTTGACACCCTGTGGAGTGCACCCTGCCAGGCTCCTCTGTCCATGGGATTCTCCAGGCAATAATACTGGAGTGGGCTGCCATGCCCTCCTCTAAGGGATCTTTCTGACTCGAGATTGAACCTGCATCTCATTATGTTTCTTGCCTTGCACATGAGTTCTTTACCACTAGCACCACCTGGGAAACCCAAGTGCTTCTTAAAGATTAACAAATTCAGTGGAAACAATAAAGAGAAAAATCCTTCTCTATAGTTAGACAGCAAAAAGCAGGTATGTAACATGTGTTATGAAAAAACATAACTTGTTGGAGTGGGGTTGGTAGGTAGGTTTTTATCATTCTCCTTGCTGCTGCTTTTTTAAATTGCAGAAAGGAAACAAAATTAATGTCATGATGTGATCTTCAGCTAGGTTAACTATAAGTACTTTACAGATAGGAACTTGATTATCATTCTTGTATGATGTATTTTATCATAATGCTCTTCATATCTTGAGTCTGAGTAGAGAGTCATTACAAGTCAAAAATATGCCCTAGATATTAAGATAAAGGGAAATTCAACTTAAAATCACCAATATTTGAAAATTCGGGCAGTATTTTATTACTAAAGTATATTTCTAGAATAAAATAGTCCAATGAATTGACTGTTTTTTTTTTAATTAAAATTCATCATGCAAAATGAAGTCAACTGGGGTTATGGTCCAAGATGGAGATGTAGGAGACCCCTGAACTCATAACCTCCCATGGACATATCTCCACTACACGCAGAGTGATTTCCACTAAAAGAAATCCAGAAACTAGTTGAGTGATTCCTTCACTTTGGGCAAATGAAAAAATACTCATGTTGAAATGGGTAGGAAAGACTGAGACATACTCTTACCATAAACAAGCTCAAACCTTGTACAGCACTGTACAATCAGGAGGGAACTCACAACTCCTAGCTTCTCCCTGAGGAGGGAAGGGTTGGTCCTAATATCTAGCACCCCAGGGATATGCCCCCAAAACACATTGCTCTGAAAGCCAACAGGGTTTGTATCTACCATACTCACAATATTAAAGCAAACAAATTGTTCTTAGTGGGCTCACTAGGACTCACAATCTTCTCAGGGTCCAGTACAAAAGAAGCAAACAGATACATTCATCTCTGAGTTTTTCCTGAAAAAGGCCCATTTGCATACTTTAAGAGCTATTATCTGAGAGTCAGTTTTCTAATTTAGTACCATCTAGAGAATGACTGATTCTCCCCCGGAAATTGGGAAAGCATTACATACCATCTCTTCATTCTCCTTGTAACCTGTTCCAAATCACTAAAATCTCTTTGGAAGGACCTTGTACATATACTTGGTACCCTAGCTTTTGCAGCTGCCACCTAAGGAAAACATAACTTTATCATCTGGCTCTAGTGTCCAGCAGAGCTTGCATTTATCAGCCCCACAGATATTTAACAAACAAACAAAGGGTTCTTAAGAGGTTATGCTTTCAAGGCTCAGCACAGAAGAAGCAAACAAAATCCCATCACTCAGTCTTCCCCTAAAAGAGATCTATTTGTATACATTAAAAGCTGGTACCTGAAGGTCCAGTTCTAATCAGTTTGTATCTACATGCTCACTGAGATCCTTCCCTTTCAGATACTGACAGGTCTTGGCATACTCTCAACTACTGCTGCTGCTGCTAAGTCATTTCAGTTGTGTCCAACTCTGTGCGACCCCATAGACGGCAGCCCACCAGGCTCCCCCGTCCCTCAACTACTGGGAGCCTCTAAAAACAAAGAAGTCACCTTGGAAAATCACAAAGGTCTGAGAGACAACCAAGAGCTCAGGCTGGGCTGATCAGTAAGGGTCATCTCCAACATGAGATCACTCTCATGGGACTGGGAGAGGTAATTGTTTTATCTAAGGCAAAGAAACCAATGAAGGGAGTCAAGGAAAATGAAAAATCAGAGGAATATGTTCCAAACAAAAGAACAAGATAAAATCTCAGAAATAGACTTTAACAAAATGGAGATAAGTGATTTACCTAATAAAGAGTTGAAAGTTATGATCACAAAGATGCGTACCAAGATCAGAAGAACAAGGCAAGAACAAAATGAGAAATTCAACAAAGACACAGAAAATATAAGTACAAAACAGAAATCACAGTACAAAAGAATACACTATTAATAACTACAGTGAAAAATTCAATAGAAGGGTTCAATATCAGCTAGATCAAACAAAAGAAAGGATCAGCAAATTAAAAAATAGGGTAGTGGAAGTCATCCAATCAGAAGAGTAAAAAAAAAAAGACATGAAAAAGACTGAAGATGGTTTAAGGAATCTAAATAAGGACAACATCAAGTAAACCAACATTCACATTACAGTGGTCTCAGAAAAAAAAGGAAAGAGTAGAAAGAGAAAAGAGTAGAAAGCTAAAGAAATAATCACTGAAAATTTCCTAACCTGGAGAAAGAAACAGATATCCAGATCTGGGCTTCTCAAAGAGTTTCAAACAAGATGAGCCCAAGGAGACTCACAGTATGACACATTAAAATTAAAGTATCAAAAGTTCAAAACAAGGAGATAATCTTAAAAGAACCAAGAGAAAAAACAACTTGTTACATACAAGATAGGTAAGACTATCAGCAATATTTCAACAGAAACTTTACAGGGCATCATATATTCAGAGTGTTGAAAAAAAAAAAGATTGAGGGCAGGAGAAGAAGGGGACGACGGAGGATGAGATGGTTGGGTGGCATCACCAACTCAATGGACATGAGTTTGGGTAAACTACGGGAGTTAGTGATAGACAGGGAGGCTTGGCGTGCTACGGTTCATGGGGTCGCAAAGAGTAAGACATGACTGAGTGACTGAACTGAACTGAACTGAACTGAAGAAATAAAAAAGAACACCAACCAAGAATACTCTACCTAGCCAAGTTTTCCTTCAGTATTGAAGGAGAGATCAAGAGTTAACCAGATAAGCAAAAATCGAAGGGACTCATCATCACTAGACTAGCCTTTAAAGAAATGTTAAAGGTACGCCTTCAAGTTTAAATGAAAAGATGTTAATTAGTAACAGGAAAACATATCAAAGTATAAATCTAAGAAACAGATAAACAAGGACCTACTGCATAGCACAGGAAACAATATTTAACATAATAACCTATAATGGAAAAGAATCTGACAAATAGGATAGATAGATGCACATACACAACTGAATCACATTACACTGGAAACATTGTAAATCAACAATCCTTCAATTAATTATCCTTCAGTTAAAAAAAGAAAATATAAATCTCATAATAAGGTAAATATAGAGTTAAATTCAGAATACTCCAATGTTGTAACCATGGCAGGTATTTACTAACTTTTAAATCTAGTATGAAAAATGGTAAAAAAGAAAAACTATAACTACAGTAATTTGCTAATGAATACACAAGGGAAAAAAATATAAATTACAACATCAACCATAAAGCTGAAGAAGAGTAAAAATATATAGCTTTAGAAGTTGTTAACAACTTAAAATAGGTTTATAAGTTGTTATATAAGTTTCATGGTAACTACAAAGCAAGAACCTGTACTAAATACACAAAAGATCATAAGAAAGAAACCTGAACACACCATTAAAGAACATCACCAAGACACAAAGGAAAAGAGCACAAGAAGAAAAAAGAAACAGAGAAATACAAAACAGTCAGAAAAAAAATCAACAAAATGGTAATAAGTAAATATCTGTCAATGATTCATTTAAATGTAAATGGACTACATTTTCCAATGAAAAGACAGACAAAAGGCTGAATGGATCACAAAACAAGATCCAACTATATGCTATTTACAAGATACTCTCTTCAGGTTTAAGGACACGCAGCTTGAAAGTGAAATGATGGGAAAAAGATATGCCATACAAGTGGAAACCAAAAGAAAGTGGGACAGCTATACTTATATAAGACAAATATTAATAGAATTCAAGCAAAAGACTTTAAAGAGAGACAAAAAATCATTTTAAAATTACAAAGACGTTAATCCAATAAGATGATATATAATAATATTTGCAAATATTTATGTAACCGACATAGGATCACCTAGACACATAAAACAAATATTAACAGACCTTAAGAAAGTGGACAGCAATACAATAACAGTAGGGGGCTTCAATACTCCACTTTGAACAAAGGATAGATCACCCATACAGAAAATCAATAAGGAAAACACTGGACTTAAACTGTATAAACTGCATATTAGACCAGATGAACTTCTGGTAGCAGCAGAAAACATTTTTCTCAAGCACACATGAAACATTCTCCAGGATAAATCATATGTTAGACCACAAAACAAGACAATAAATTTAAGAAGACTGAAATATAAAGTATCTTTCCCAACCACAATGGTATGAAACTAGAAATTAAGTACAAGAAGAAAACTATAAAATTCACAAATATTTGGAAATTAAACAACATGCTTCTGAACCACAGATGAGTCAAACAAAAATCAAAAAAAGAAATAAAAAATACTTGGACACAAATAAAAATTGAAATAAAACACCAAAACTTACAAAATGCAGAAGGGCAGTCTAACAAGGAAGCTTACAGCTGCATTAGGAAAAAAAGAAAAGCGCTCATTACATTGAAGAAAAAAATGGTGCCCAAATTAACAACAAATTTAATACTGCAAGGAAGTAGAAAAGAAAAACAAACTAAGTCAAAAGTTAGTAGAAGAAAGGAAATAACAAAGATTAGATTGGAATTATGAAATCAAGATTAAAAAGACACCAGAATAGATCACTGAAACTAAGAGACGATTTTCTTTTAAATACTTACAAAACCGACAAATTTTTAGCTAGACTTACCAAGAGAAAAAAAACAAAAAATCAGAAAAGAAAGGTAATATTATAACTGATATAACACAAACACAAAGGATCATAAGAAACTACTATGAATCATTATATGCCAACAAGCTGGACTAACAGGAAAAAACTGATAAGTTTCTGGTAACATACAAGTTACCAAGACTGAATCATGAAAACAGAAAATTCTAACAGACCATTACTAGTAAGGAGATAGTCAGTAATCAAAACCATACCAACAAAGACAAGCTCAGATTGCTTCACTGGTAAATTCTACCAAACACTTAAAGAAGAATTTCAAATTGTTTCAAAAAATGGAAGAAGAGAAAATAGGCCCAAAATCATTTTATAAAGCCATAATTACCCTAATACCAAAACTAGACAAGGACATTACAAGAAAAGAAAATTACAGGCCAATATCCCTGATACACATAGATGCAAAAGCTCTCAACAAAAAGTAGCAAACCAAATTCAACAACAAAAAGAATCACACACCATGATTAAGCAGGACTTATTTCAGGGATAAAAAGACGGTTCAACATCTGCAAATCAATCAATATAGAACATAAACAAAATGAAGAATAAAAAGTATACAACCATATCAACAACAGAGAAAAAGCATTTGCAAAATTCAACATCCATTCCTAATAAAAACTCTCAATAAAGTGGGTATAGAGGAAACATACCTCAACATAATAAAAGTCATATATAAAATGTCCACAGCTAGCATCACGCCAAACAGTGAGAGACAGAAAGTTTTTCCATCTAAAATCAGGAACAAGACAAAGGTATCCAGTCTCAAGACTCCTGATTAACATAGTACTTACTGGGAGTCCTTACATCGTAATTAGGCAAGAAAAAGAAATAAATAACATGCAAATTGAAAAAGGAAGAAATCAAGTTGTCTCTATTTGCAAAGCAACAAAAGCAAAAATAAGTGAGACTTCATCAGATTAAGAAGTTGTTGCATAGCAAAGGAAACCACCAATAAAACAAAGAGGCAGCCTAACAAATGGGAGAAAATATTTGCACATCATGTTTTTGGACAAAGGTTAATATCCAAAGTATATGAAGAACACATGTATCTCAACAGCAAAAGAAAGAAAAAACTCAGTCTGATTAAAAACATGGGCAGAGGAACTGAATAGACCTTTTTTCCAAAGAAGATATACAATTGCCAATGGATACATGAAAAGGTCCTCAAGCAATCATCAGGGAAATGAAAATCAAAATCACAACAAGATATCACTTCATATCTGTTACACTGGTTATCATCAAACAGACAGCAAATAAGTATTGGTAAGGATTTGGAGATGAGGGAATCCTTGTCAGCTGTTGGCGAGATTGTAATCTGGTGCAACCACTGTGGAAAACAGCAAAGAGATCCCTACTCCTGCCAAAATAAAACAGAACCACCATATGATCCAGCAATCCCAATTCTAAATATACATCCAAAGGGTGTGAAAACAGAATATCAAAATAAATATTTGTAGTCTCGTGTATCCAAGATATGGAAACAAACTAAGTGACCATCGACAGATGAATGGGAAAAGATCTGATAAATCTTTATCTACAACGATATACATGAAAGTGAAAGTGAAGTTGATCAGTCGTGTCTGACTCTTTGCGACCCCGTGGACTATAGCCCACCAAGCTCCTCCGTCCATGGGATTCTCCAGGCAAGAGTACTGGAGTGGGTTGCCATTTCCTTCTCCAGGGGATCTTCTCGACCCAGGGATCGAACCCAGGTCTCCCACATTGCAGGCAGACGCTTTAACCTCTGAGCCACCAGGGAAGACCCAATGATATACATAATGGAATGTTATTCAGCCACGAGAAAGAAAGAAATCCTGCAATTTGTGACAGTACGAACAGACCTTGAGGGTATTATGATTAAAAACAAGCCAGTCAGAAAAAGATAAATATTGCATGGTATCACTTAGACATGGAATCTAAAAACTAAAGTCAAATTCATAGAAAGAGAGTATACAAGTGGTTGCCAGGGTTTGGAGGATGGGAAAAATAGAGAAAGATTGATAAGAGTATAACTTCTCAGCTATATGATGAAAAAAGTCTGAGGGTCTAGTATAAAACACTGTACTATATAATTGGTTTGCTAAGAAAGTAGAACTTAGAGAAAGAAAAGGTAAGCAGGTAAGGTGATGGGTATTTAGTTAACTAGATGTAGGGAATTCTTTTACAATGTCTATCAAATGACTGTAATGTATACTTAAAATATTACGTTTGTCAACCATACTCAATGCTGAAAATTTTTAAAATGAAGTCACTTCACAATCTCTGTTATACTGATAGCCGTCTGAGGATATCCAAATGTTCCATTCAGGTATCATATAGTTAATTCCATGTACCTCTACAACTGGCTTTCCTACTACTCTTTATACTAAGGCAAAAAGTATATCTATATAAGGTAAATTTATATTGAAAGTGAAAGTGAAGTCGCTCAGTCATGTCTGACTCTTTGCCATCCCATGGACTGTAGCCTACCAGGCTCCTCCCTCCATGGGATTCTCCAAGCAAGAGTACTGGAGTGGGTTGCCATTTCCTTCTCCAAAATTTATATTAGATTAATATTATTGTTAATCTCAAACTATGATCATGTAAACATAGTATTAGATTTCTCATGTGAGTTTTTTTTTTTTTTAATGACAGATGGTATCTGGATATAAAAAAACTTTTCAAAATGTGACTTTGTCAAATTCTCTGAAAAACTTGACAATCATCTTCAAAGATGATTCCAGAAGACTATTTTCCCCTCATTTTTCATCTTATCACCATAGCATATATATAATTTCATTTTTGCCTTTATAATTCTTTTTTTTTAATTATCAAATAACAAGACATAGTTTGGCCCAAGGACTTTGGAAACGTTCAGGTCTCCTAAACAAATCAAGTTATAAAGTGGTTTTTCTGTACTTCTCATTACCTTACATGTGTTTAGTTCTAGGGTTCAACAGTGGGATGGCTAAGCATGGACACGATATTTTCCTTCCCTTGATTTCCATCTCCATTTTATTCCTAAATACAGAAGATTCTAAGACGGTATAAGAATCTGCCTGCAATGCAGGAGACTCAGGTTCAATCCCTGGGTTGGGGAGATCCCCTCGAGACGGGAATAGAAACCCACTCCAGTATTCTTGTCTGGAGAATTCCATAGACAGAGGAGCATGGTGGGTTACAGACCATGGGGTCACAAAGTGTCGGACACGACTGAGTGACTAACACTCTCACTTTCACAGGTGATTATTGCCATGAATTCTTCATTCATTAGTAATGTGTACACATGCTGTTGCTTCAGTCATGCCCAACTCTTTGCAACCCTATGGATGGAATCCCACCAGGCTCCTCTGTCCATGGGATGCTCCAGGCAAGAATACTGGAGTGAGTTACCATGCCCTTCTCCCACTGGTTTTATATTTGAACTTAATTCCCATTGTTTCAAGTGTCCTTCAAATTTTTAAATTTATAAAAATGTCAAGATGGACATCTACTGCTAAGTATGAAAGACATATATTTGACTTCAGCAATGCTTTAGAACTAACATTACCAAAACTCATTAGGAAAAATACAGGCTTATATACAACAATAAACTTAAGAGCAACTCAAGAGTTGGCTCTCAGGGATATGACCATTACTCGTTTGTTTGTCTGTGTTCTTCTCCTGAAGCACCTTTCTACAAAATGAAAGCAATAATAAATATAAAGAGAAAACCTATAACCACATTACATTTAAATTCTAATATTTACTTATCATGGATCTGTCTCACAAAGGAATATTAAGGTAGAGAAGTGCTCATTAAAACTCTTAATTCCAAATATGGCTGGGAGTCTTTATTTGCCAGTTGGACTGACTCAAAATCTAAATATGCCTGTGAATCCCCATGTTTCCATGTAGCCCAACCTCTGCCACCTAAATAGATGCCTTCTATCCAGTTTGGATCAAAACATTGCTGGCTCCTTACTCAAAGGACGACATGCTTACATGTTAATAAATGCAAATCTAAGGCCAGATATATATTCACTTGGCCTATAATCTCTGAAATGTAAGTATAAAAATCCTTATTTAGTTTAATAAAAAAAAAAAACCACATGCTTCATAGATAATAAGTTCATCTACTAAAAGAAATCAGTCCATCCTAAAGAAGATCAGTCCTGGGTATTCATTGGAAGGACTGATGCTGAGGCTGAAACTCCAATACTTTGGCCACCTCATGCGGAGAGTTGACTCATTGGAAAAGACCCTGATGCTGGGAGGGACTGGGGGCAGAAGGAGAAGGGGACGACAGAGGATGAGATGGCTGGATGGCATCACCGACTCGATGAACATGAGTTTGAATGAACTCCGGGAGTTGGTGATGTACAGGGAGGCCTGGCGTGCTGCGATTCATGGGGTCGCAAAGAGCTGGACACAAATGAGTGACTGAACTGAACTGAACTGAACTAAAAGAAAACTCACAAGATAGTCACTATCTAAATTCATTACTTGTTTGATCTATAAGCCCAGAAAAGAAAATTTAACTTCCTCTTTCCTTGATTCACCTATGTTAGCTCCTAAATGGATATGATGTGCTATGGAGAAGGTCATTTTCTAATCTTGTTTCCATAATAACTAGAGTTCTTCCCCCTGAACAACAGAGCAATAGTCATGTTTTATAAGAACACCAGTTCTGAGAATATCAGCTGAAGAATCAAGTATAACTTCAGCCACTGTTATCTCTCCACAAGCTCCCCTCAGAGATGAGAAACTAGTTGATTTTTCTATTGCATTACCTTGTTTCTAAAATGTTAATAGATGGTTCAATGAATATTTGGCATTCAGTAAAAAAAACTTATTATTTCTTTAGTTCATAAATACCTGAAAATAAAATCTTGTAAAGTAAAATTGATGACTCACAATTTAGGTGTTTTGAACAAAAGTCCTCAACATTAAAAATTTATAGGACATAGATCATTTCGGGTTAAAAATTTTTGCCACAGTGAACATATAATATTAAATGCATTTATTATCTAGTGTTCAGCNGTGAATATTGACGGGTTAAAAAAATAATATCAGAATAAAGACTTTAATCATCTAGATTTTTATTTCAAAACACTATTTCCTAATTTCCAGGAGAATTAAGAGTGTATAGATACTGAAAATTAATCAATTCTGATATAACCTTAAAATCAACTAGATAACAAGCTATTGTGTCCCACTATCTCTCCCATGATACGTATGGCAACCTGTTCATGAATAGTTAATGGCTCTTCAAAATAAAAGTCAAGCTTAGTCTTCTTACCTGGCACCCTCTTTGCCCAGTTGATCATGTGTACCAGCTCCCTGTCTGCAAGGCTGGTCAGCAAGCCCATCATTGAAGCCTCACTGAAAGGTCTGGTAGGGTCATACTCAGAATAGATTATGGGGGGCTCAGCCTCCAGCAAGGCACTGATCATCTGGTCAGCTGTCAGGGACAACACCGGGCTGTTCTTCTTAGTGTGTTTAATCATGATCGGGCTTGGCCAAAGGTTGGCAGCTCTCATATCTCCGGAGGGCACTGCTTCGTTCCTGCCCTCCCCATCATCTCTCTGGCGCTTGTGCTTCAACATTCTCCCTCCTCTTCGGTCTTTCCGTATCCCTGAGAACACACACACAAAAATAGCTTATTCTTTTGCTCATATAAACTTTCACATGAAAACCATTTTTAATGCTAATAGCCCTTTATTTTATTTAAGGAAATAGTTTGGGACACAGTTGTGCTTCTAAGTGTTTACCAACCAGCTGTCCACGAGAGGGGAAAAAAGGGCTTTGATTTGTAGCATTCACCAATTTCCATGGTGTAACAACTCCCACCATGGCAAATTTCAAGCTTCTTGTCTGAGATCAAGCAGTGTACAAAACTCCTACAAATTTAACAATAGGCTTTTGTGAGCCAGTACAAGCTGCTCTTACAAACTGTTGCGGGATATGTGTGTGTGTGTGTGTGTGTGTGTAACAGATGCTATAAAAAAGACAAGATATTAATTAGCTACTCTTGAAATATGCCATATGAAAGATTGTTCCTGCTATGAATATTCTTTCAATAGCAAATTTAAAAAGCATCTTTATAAAGTATTTAATAAGCATCCTTATCACCCAAGTAGACCTCTTAATGGAAGACACTAAAGAGGAATGATTTATCCAAAATGTATCTGACAGTCTCTAGCCTCCACAGATGTTGAGTCAGTCTATTATTACTACTGAGCTGTACCTCATCACCTGAGTAATCGACCCAAGAGCCTCAACTTGTTGACTAAGTTTTAAGATGTCACAAATGTCTTTCTATTTTCCTAATATTAAAGTTTTAAAAGAGTTGAAAATAGTCTTCCCCCAAAGATTTACCAGATGTGGTTCCCCCTAACTAATTAAAGGAGGAAAGAGACTCCAGTTTTTTTTCACAGAGATTCTTTGAGGCTTGGTTCAGCATCTTAACCTAGACAACACCAGGCTGTAGTACTAAAATGCATCAGCAGAAACAAATATTTTAAAGGACAAAAATGAACACAAGGGGTCATATTTTCAAAAACTCTTAATCTCTCTAAAATAGAACAGAAAACAACAATTCTTAGATTTGTATAAAATAAATAATTATCTTGGTAAAAATGTAACACAATTATTTTTAATATCAAAGACATGAGAAGTAAAATTCTTTGTAACAGATCACCTGTCCTCTGATTCCGAAACAAATGAATAACTAATGTCAGAATTTTGCTCTATTTTGTTCTGTCAAGGAGTTTGGACAAATGTTCACTGGTGAATTTTTATGCATAGCTTTTATTTTTGTAGATCTAGTTTAGATATGTTACATGATATTAAAAATATAATGATGCCACAGATCCTTCCTTATTTGTTCAGTATCAAAATAAGCCTTTCTCAGAACTCTTGGAATGAGTAACAATCATAAAGATTATTATCACTGTCATACACTGAGCACTCACCATGTGCTTAAACACTTTAAATACACTTTACATGCATGCATTTTACAACTAATTTAGTCCTCACAATAACCTTGTAAGGTAAATGCCGAAAACTGCTCCTTTAGAAAGATTCATGAACTGGTCCAAGACCATTCTCTATTAAGTATGATCCAAGATCCAAGCTTCTAAATGAAGTTTGTGTTTTTTTCCCCAGCTACCAGAGTTTCAAATTGTATCCCACACAGTTGGCAAATTTAAGGACATCTACAAGTAAAATGGGCTTCCCTGGGGGCTCAGTGGTAAATAATCCACCTGCCAATGCAAGAGACACGGGTTCACTCCCTGGATCAGGAAGATCCCCTGGTGAAGGAAATGGCAACCCACTCCAGTATTCTTGCCTAGGAAATCCCATGGACAGAGGAGCCTGGCGCGCTACAGTCCATGGGGTTGCAAAAGAGTCAGACATCACTTAGTGACTAAACAAACAAAACAAAAAAGAAATAAAATAGGTCAAGTGAGAGTAATCATTGCATTTGGCCAGTTGCTGTCCTTGGTCAATTCTTTTCATCACTAGATGTGCTAATGTGAGTATGCTGCTGCTAAGTTGCTTCAATCGTGTCTGACTCTGTGCGACCCCATAGACAGCAGCCCACCAGGCTTCCCTGCCCCTGGGATTCTCCAGGCAAGAAAACTGGAGTGGGTTGCCATTTCCTTCTCCAATGCATGAAAGTGAAAAGTGAAAGTGAAGTCGCTCAGTCGTGTCCGACTCTCAGCGGCCCCATGGACTGCAGCCTACCAGGCTCCTCCATCCATGGATTTTTCAGGCAAGAGTACTGGAGTAGGGTACCATTGCCTTCTCAGTGTGAGTATAATATCTGAATTAAGGAAGAGAAACACACCCTACTCTCAGCTCATCAGAGCATACCTAGACTATCACACGCAGAGCTGGATGCTGCAGAGACAAGCAAAACAAACCCATTCAGAGTAACGAGGATGGGGAGGAGATGTGAAATCAGGTCACACGGAGAACCACTGAGGAACTAAGAGGGATTAGCCAAAGAGAAAAAAAGACTTAGAAGAAACATGAGTGTCTCCTTCACATGGGCTCTACCTTACAAAATGGCATTGTGGTCTGAATGTCTGTGTCCCCCCACAAATCCATATGTTGACATCTAATCCCCAGTGTGATGGTTTTCACACTTTGAATACCATCCCAAAGGTATGAGCCTTTGGGAGGTCATTAGGTCATGAGGGTAGAGCCGTTACGAATGGGATTAGTGCCCTCATATATCGAGGCCAGGGTACCAACTTGCTCTCTCCACCCTGTAAGGGTATGAGAAGACAGCTGTCTACAAGCCAGAAAGCAGGCACTCATCAGACACCAGATCTTCTGGTAAGCTTGGAGTTCCCGAGCTCCAGAACTGTGAGAGATGTCTGCTGTTTAAGCCATGAGGTCTGTGATATTTCTATTCCAGCACCCTAAACCGACTCAGAGAGATGGGTTCAACTTGCTCTTTATGAGTCCAAAGAGTAAAATAGAAGAAATAGGTGGAAATCATGAGAAGCCAGAGCTCAGTACAAAGACTCAACACTGACAACAAAGATATGATCTGCTACGACAGGGAAGGATGTGGTGGGTCACTGGAGGTTTCCAAGAAAAGGCTAGACAAAGACTTTACAGCGGTGTTACCAAAGGCATTCCGTTACCCAGTATTTGTACTAGGTGACTTTCAATGTACTTTCCCTCCTGAGAGTGTAGGACTCCATGATCTCACTATTAGAATGTAAGACCAGTGGCCTTGGATGAAAAACAGGAAAGGAAGATCAAAAGCAAAGAATTCCTAGGGATTCATATTTCTTAGAAAATTTGAGGTCAGACTTTTGAGACGATGATGCTGATTGTAATTTAACTACTTTGGGTGGCAACTAGGGTGAAAAAATGCTTTGTTCTTCAATATTAGGCAGTGTATGTGTATAACTCAAATACTCGTTGACTCCCTCTCTATAATTTTAGAAAGAGAGAATGTAAACAGATGTAAACAATATAATCTTTTAATATCAAATCTACATGGAAAGATAAAGGCAAGTGATCTGAACAAAGAAGAAATAATTAAAGGTGATTTTGTTCACCCTAAGACAAAACAAAGTTACCTAAGTAATCAAGTTATGACTAGACACACGCATTTTACTTTTGAAAAATGAAGTTGATGCTTTCTGTTATCATTGCAATTTATCTTCATTTTAAAATATTTCCAAGATAAAGACAAGTAGACACAAGGTAAATTAAGCAAAACAAAACACAGTATTGTCCCCACTTTAAAAGGTCCCAGCAGTCATACTACAGACAAATCTGTTTTCTAGAATAATTTTAAACTCAATTCAGGTTCTAAAAGTGACAGTTATTAAAAACTGCTTATCAAATATTCATTTTGTGAACATTTGTTCAATGTGCCAGCAAATTTGGAAAACTCAGCAGTGGCCACAGGACTGGAAAAGGTCAGTTTTCATTCCAATCCCAAAGAAAGACAATGCCAAAGAGCTCAAACTACCACACAATTGCACTCATCTCACATGCTAGTAAAGTAATGCTCAAAATTCTCCAAGCCAGGCTTCAGCAATACATGAACTGTGAACTTCCAGATGTTCAAGCCGGTTTTTGAAAAGGCAGAGGAATCAGAGATCAAATTGCCAACATCCGCTGGATCATGGAAAAAGCAAGAGAGTTCCAGAAAAACATCTATTTCTGCTTTATTGACTGTGCCAAAGCCTTTGACTGTGTGGACTACAATAAACTGTGGAAAATTCTGACAGAGATGGGAATACCAGACCACCTGACCTGCCTCTTGAGAAACCTATAAGCAGGTCATGAAGCAACAGTTAGAACCGGACATGGAACAACAGACTAGTTTCAAATAGGAAAAGGATTACATCAAGGCTGTAGATTGTCAACCTGCTTATTTAACTTATATGCAGAGTACATCATGAGAAACACTGGGCTGGAAGAAACACAAGCTGGAATCAAGATTGCTGAGAGAAATATCAGCCACCTCAGATATGCAGATGACACCACCCTTATGGCATAAAGTGAAGAGGAGCTAAAAAGCCTCTTGATGAAAGTGAAAGAGGAGAGCGAAAAAGTTGGCTTAAAGCTCAACATTCAGAAAA
>SJYQ01007179.1:855520-883399 GCA_006410935.1 Redunca redunca
GTTGGAGAAGACTCTTGAGAGTCCCTTGGACTGCAAGGAGATCCAACCAGTCCATTCTGAAGGAGATCAACCCTGGGATTTCTTTGGAAGGAATGATGCTAAAGCTGAAACTCCAATACTTTGGCCACCTCATGCGAAGAGTTGACTCACTGGAAAACTCTGATGCTGGGAGGGATTGGGGACAGGAGGAGAAGGGGACGACAGAGGATGAGATGGTTGGATGGCATCACCGACTTGATGGACGTGAGTTTCGGTGAACTCCGGGAGTTGTCAATGGACAGGGAGGCCTGGTGTGCTGCGATTCATGGGGTCACAGAGTTGGACACGACTGAGCGATTGAACTGAACTGAACTGAACAATGTATATTCACAGATGATGCGATGCTAAACAAAGACAAATTATGTCATCCTCCACGAAGTTTTTGGCTTGGAGGGAGAAAGACATGAATCAAAAGTTGTTCTGTTATTTGTGGAATGAATGAATGAACTGCCCAAAACACAATAGAAGAGAGGATGTGAAGCTAAGAATAGGAGACAATGAAGGTATCTTTAGGAGACAATGTTACATTTGGGCCAATACATGAGATTTCCTTTCTTGGAGAAATTTAGAAGTAGGCTCTTCAGATGGTTTAGGTATAGCACTATTACAGCAGTGAGCTGAACCACCACACCTCTTTGAGTCTCAAATATTTGATTCACATTGTTGAACACAAGTCAAAAATGACCACAGACTTGGAATGCAGAACAATTAAACACAACTGGAGAGGTGGAGATGAGAGCTGAATGTTTATAAAATTATCAAAGAGTCAAATATGCTAAGGTAGATTCAGTTAGCATTGACAAATATTTTCTTAAATTTACCCCAAGATGCTCTATATTTTTCAAAAGCCAAAGGCTCTATAAGATGTACAAACAGAGCAAAATTAGGAAGCTGTACATATTGTGTGCCTGACTACAAAGATAGGATCCCAGGGGACCACTCAAAGAGGAAAGCAACCATATCGACTTGGAAGCAGTAATGGTCATATTAGCTGTGACATGCCAGTGATAATAATGCATATTTACAGTGGTTCAAAAAATTTCAAGATGGAATTGAGTGCAATAGGTGAAAAATGGACAAATTTCCAGTTCTATTTTAACCTAGGTTAAATGAGAATTGCAGATCACAACCAATAATTACAACCTATGTCACTATGGAATATACAGCCAGTTCCTAATTATATATAGTGACAGGGTAGATGAATGGCATGCATAACTGAAATCCAAATGAAGTTAAAAAACTCGTTCTATGTTCCCTACCAAGGATTTTTCCAGACAACATAGATTAATAAGTATTTTACTTAAGCTCATTTTCCTTTGTCTAAATTATTTCAACCATTTTGGTATTTTAACAAATGTTCACAAAGCAGAGAGAAAAAAAACCAACTAGCTTAGATCATGCAAATATTAAACAAACTCCTTAACAGTTGAGATGTTTATTTGTAAAAGATAGCACTTTGGCTTGTAGCAACATATAAGCAGATGTATTCAGCACCCCAAAATGTCATTTCCCAGAATGACTGAGCAAAATATTTAGCAATGCAATACAGATGTCATGTAACAGATTTGCTAGTGGACAAACATTATTAGATCTCAAGTTGTGTCATTGATTAGACAAGAGTTATATCACAGCAAATTTCTTTACATTCCTTTAAAAAACATTTTAACTTGCAAAATTCAAGGATTACCTTCAGGCTTGAGATACAAACTCTCTCATCCAGCAAGCCCACCATACATGTGAAATGCCACCACTTTGAATTGCATGCCCTTGGGTTAAGCCTTTCTTTAATATCTTTGTTGCACTGTTGTTAAGGACTTCAAAGCCAAGTATAAAACTTTCACTTAGCAGTACTTAATGTGAATTTGAGTGATTCTAATCCACAAGGAAGCATTAATTGAAGAGAATTTATTAAACTAACAAGCACAGATCATTGGAATGAAAATGAAAGGGAGAGAGATGATGCCCAGGGCACTCTCTAAGATCCTTAAGGAATTTAAGACTGCCTGGGCTTGGGGAAGTTCATGGTTAGGCAGTGTAGGGGTGAAGTCCTGGCAGGGAGAAAGGGTCTGAAGACATATTCACTGCTTAAACGATTACACCCTGGCCCTAAAATAAAAATGTCTGTCCTAATGTGTCCAACTAGGAGTTTTGAAAGGCTTACTTCTAATACTTTAGAGTTTACTCAATCATCCTTTTTCTCTCATTCTTTAAACTCTTTGGCTTGGCCATTATATCTCAGGAAAATGAATGCTATCTGAATATTCATTACTTAATTGAATTTATTAGGTCATTTGCTTCTAATGCATTCTGCTTTTTAAATTTTCTTTTCCTGAAATGATCTTTTTTCTCCTTAATACCTTCTGCCTCTACAAAAAGCTACTATAACTTNACTTTAATGTATTATTAAATATTTCAAGCATTTACATAATCACCTTTCTTTTGTTTCTCAATAATTCCACATTATTCATGAGGTATTAAAAAGCCAG
Source organism: Redunca redunca (assembly GCA_006410935.1). Lineage (NCBI taxonomy): Eukaryota > Metazoa > Chordata > Mammalia > Artiodactyla > Bovidae > Redunca > Redunca redunca. The sequence continues at coordinate 858,046 of SJYQ01007179.1, forward strand.
ACAGAGAAACACGCTAAAAGCTTTCTAACTCAACATGTTGAAGAAAACAGAAGTGGTGATTAGTTAAGAATTAAATAATGATAATAACTAATGAAACTTCAGCCAGAGAAACTCCCCTGCATCAATTTGAATGCTTTCCTTTCAAATACTAGAAATGAAGCCTGTAAAGTAGGCACTGTTAGAGTCCCCACTTAACAGAAGAAAGACATTTACAGTAACTATCATGCCCCAAAGTCATACCAAGGGCATCACAGAGATTTCAACCCAGGTGAATTATGCAATTACAGATTATTATTATCATAGCCTCTAAGTGTATCATTGATATATCACCATCAGTGATACACTTCAGTTCAGTTCAGTCACTTAGTCATGTCTGACTCTTTGTGATCCCATGGACTGCAACAGACCAGGCTTCCCTGTCCATCACCAACTCCCATGAACAGTATGAAAAGGCAAAAAGATGATACACATAGAGGCTATGAATTACCTAGTTCATTTAAAGCTACTTAATGCTCTTTCTCTTCCTCTTTTAGCATCCAGCATATCACCCCCACCTGTATTTCCTCACATATCTAACAATGGGGAGAGATATTAGAAGAGACCAATGCCCAGGCACTCCCTTGGTTCCCACTGCTCAACTGTGGGACTTACAAAGATGCGTGCCAACAATGGAAGCAGCCCACTTTGCCTCCATTGACTGTCTGAGCTGGACGGTGACTTCTGTTACTCCCCTTCTCTCTGCCTTCACTGCCACTACCCTAGTTCACACCTTTCTCCCTTTTTGCCTAAATTGATGCAGCAGCTTCTAAACTGTCTCCTTGCCTACCTTCAATCTCCCTTCCAATCAAATCAACTGTCAGTTAATTAATCTCCCTTACACACATACTATATCCTCTTATTGTCCATTGAAAGCTCTCAAAACCTCAAAAACTCTTGGCAATCCTAAGCAGGTATCAGAGGCAGTGTGGTTGGGCTTCTGGTTGTCCCATTCACCTCATTTGTCTAAAGCAGTTGCTTATATATATGTATGTGTGTGTGTGTGTGTGTGTGTGTGTGTGTGTGTGTATATATATTAGAGAAATAACTTATTTTTAAAAGAATTTACCAGTTGCATTTTAAATTTAAAAAGCCACTAACCTATGGAATAAAACCAAGCATTACACTGACTCATGTATTTCCACAAATAATCCTAAAGTGCTTTTCCAAGTTCTCTTTACAAATCCCCTCCACAAACTTTATTTTTTTAATGAAATAGGATTGGGCCGTGCCACTTTTATAATACTTTCCAATATCACCACCATGAGCAATTTCTACTCCTCTTACATTGGCCACCAAATTCCAAGTAAAAGCTCATTTCCTCCATAGTCAATCTTGGACCCCACCCCAGCCTACTGGCTCTAGCTCCTTCCTTCTTATAGCTTTTCTTTCCTTTGTCATTCATTGGATAAGCATCATGTTTTAATTTCTGTGTTTGATTACACCTGAGTTCCCCCTCCCTGGCTATGGCTTTGAATTTCTTTCCAGGTAGGAAGCTGCAGCAGCAGCAAGACTCATCTCATTTATTTCCCTTTCTCATGGAACACTGCCCCACACTGCCTGATATCTAAGGTTTAAAACATATGTGATATGTTTCATATATCATATCCATTTTTTAAGATACTTCTTTAAGGAGGCAATGAGGTTAGAGCTGAGAAGCAAAGTAGATAAATCTACTGTTACAGTTGGAAACATCATTACAGTAAGGATGTTACTTAATAACTGATTAAGTAAGCAGAAAATCAATATGAATGGAATTGACCTCAAAAATACTATCAATCAACTTGATCTAATAGATACTTATAGAAGACTCCACCAAATAACAAATGAATACACATTATTCTCAAGCTCCAGTGGAATATTCACCAAGGCAGACCATATTCTGGGCCATAAAAAGTTCCTTAATTGTTATAACTTTACCAACTAGAGTATGGAGTTTATGTATAGCTCCTTTTACCTTTAAATGTTACAACAACTGTGAAACCACTATTAGGCATGTTGGAATTAATGAAGTAAATGAATGATGCATGGTGAGAGCCAGGTTTCACACTGTTGGAGTAAGAAGTGGAAGGTAATAGAAGTTTAGAATGATTCATGCTACAATTGATTAGAGTTGGAGGCATCAGTGTGTATTCAATGGTGAACTTAATAGATACAGATGTTAAGCTATATAAAAAAATAAATAAAATATTTATAAATAGGTGTATACACATGGGGTAGTATAACAACATATATCTCCATACACTGTCAGCTTAGAGGCTCTAGAAATAACAATATTCCTAGGAACAGCAAGCAAGCTGAAGAATTGATGCTTTTGAACTGTGGTGTTGGAGAAGACTCTTGAGAGTCCCTTGGACTGCAAGGAGATCCAACCAGTCCACTCTGAAGGAGATCAGCCCTGGGATTTCTTTGGAAGGAATGATGCTAAAGCTGAAACTCCAGTACTTTGGCCACCACATGCGAAGAGTTGACTCACTGGAAAAGACCCTGATGCTGGGAGGGATAGGGGGCAGGAGGAGAAGGGGACGACAGAGGATGAGATGGCTGGATGGCATCACTGACTCGATGGATGTGAGCCTGAGTGAACTCCGGGAGTTGTTGATGGACAGGGAGGCCTGGCGTGCTGCAGTTCATGGGGTCGCAAAGAGTCAGACACGACTGAGTGACTGAACTGAACTGAACAGCAAGTACATCTATTGCCCAGATCTTTGTTCCAAATAAGAGAACCATGTCTCCATGGAAAAATGGCTTATTTTAGGTCTGGAGCAGGAAATATACAAAATGAATCTGAACCATCTTGTAGTGACAGAAAAGGAAGAACTTGCTCAAAAAAAAATTGCATAATGATGTATATGTCAAAAGAATACTTCTTTTTTTAACTCATAAACTTCCCAGTGCCAAGGCTGGAACAATGTGAGAAGCAAAATAAATGAGTTGGATTACACCCCAAAACATAAACATCCATGAATCTACACTAACATAAATACATGATTGAATAAATAAATTAATGAAGAATAGATGACTCCATTAATGTTAGTACTCTCTTTTTAAGTTATACCTTTAAAGCATAACTCACATTCTTTAAGTATGAGCTGCAGACAAGGACTTTCTTCCAAAGTAACATGTATGGAAAAGGTGAAGAAAGTAATAACCTTACAGTATAGAAACCCGACAAATCCTGCCTCAAGGCAGATGATCAGTGTCAACATTAACCGCAATAACCTGTACTGATTGTGTGTGCCCTCGAAATGATGTGACAGCAGTGGCATTTTACATCTGTGGTCTCCCTCCCCAAAACTCATTAACCCCAGTCTAACCATGAGAAAAACATCAGACAAATCCAAATTGAGAGATATTCCACAAAATATCTGACCAGTGATCCTCAAAATGGGCAGGGTAATCAAAAACAAAGTCTCAGAAACTGTTACAACCAAGGACAGCCTAAGAAAGCATGAATACTAAATACAATATATCTTGATGGGATCCCAGAACAGATGAAAAGTATTAGGTAATAACTTAGGAAATCTGAATAATTACAGACTTCAGTTAATGATAAAATATCAATATTGTTTCATTCATGGTGATAAAAGTACTATACAATAACACAAGACCTTAATCAAAGAGGAAACTCACTGTGGAGCATCTGAGCACTCCCTGTGCCATCTTTGCAGTCGTTCTGTAAATTTAAAACTGATCTAAAGTGAAAAGTTTAGTTTTTAAAAGTCAAGTGCAAAACGCTGAGCAAGAACAGTTTTTATATCATATGAAATTTAATTTTATACTTCCCCTTGATTGTCTGGAATAACTAGTCACTGCCATTCAGATTGCTGTGTTGAAGGAGGACAGCTGAGTCATCTTACCCAAGAGCTTGAGTCAAAGTATAATTCTACATTCATGATAGCATTGTGTATGGAGAAGACCATGGAGTTGATCAATAGGAAATTTTAAGGCTGTCGGATACACTGGCCTATAAATTAAAACTACAAAGATTATATCTTTGCTGCTTAAAAAGTTTTCAGGATGCAGAATAAGCTTTGTAATTGGGCACATAAATTTAACACTGTTGTAGTGTTTTATCTGTTTCTAAAATATACATAGGGCTTCCCCAGGTGGCTGAGATGGTAAACAGTCTGCCTGTAAAGCAGGAGGCCCAGGATCAGTCCTTGGGTTAGGAAGATGCCCTGGAGAAGGGAAGAGCAACCCATTCCAGTATTCTTTCCTTGAGAATTCCACGGACAGAGGAGCTTGGCAGGCTACAATCCATGAGGTCGCAGNCAGAGTGAGTTAGTTATGTTCAGTGTTAGCACAAGTTAAAATTCTGAGTCTCCTGTTAAAGACATATAACCATCACAACAAAGTAGCAGAGATAACTGAATTACATACAAACCACATGAAGGCAGAGACTGTATCTGTCTTGTTTACCATTAGACATAATTATCTACTAGGCTTCAATAGATGTGTTGGTGGAATACATAAATGAGTCTTGGCATGACCTAGAATCACATTGAATATGTTAAAAGCACAAGTTTGATATGTTAAAACATCTTGGCCACCATCAGTTGTTGCAATTTTATTATAGCAGTCTTTAAAATAGGTCTTTCTAGTAAGGCAACTTACTTTCTATAATCAATTTAAGTAACGAAAGTCTTAAATAAATTGCCAAATAAAAGAAGTAAGTAGGGATCAGTCTAAGCTCATGACTTGATTCCTCTGTCTCCTCCCCACATTGTTAAGTTTGTTTTTTTTTTCATTATCTTCTATAACTTCAGGATAACTCTGTTAGTAGTGGAGAGAGGGTTATGCACATGACTCAGACAAGACTGGTTAATTAGTTCAGTTTTCCTTGAAAGTAGTGAATTCCAACTTTTCCACCATACTACCGTCACCACCACAGTTAACAGCAATTGTCCCAAGTGCTGTGCACCAACTCATTTTGTCCTTCTCTTCCAGACCAGCGGCCTATCAACTTCTCAACAAACTGCAGTACTCAGGAAGAATCACAGTATCCCATGGCACTGTCTGCCAGCACCCAAATTCAAATAAACTGGCAAGTTCTACTAACAGTAGGCTCCTTTGGGGTGATTAACTATTATGAGTTAATTGTCCGTGATGAGTACACTTGTGTACCGATGAGCAGTGTTTCCTCCTGTGGGTGCAAAAAGCATATTCCTCCCCACCCTTTCCTCCTAAACTAGGACTCCACTTGTACCTGCTTTAATTATTTCATTTGCATAGAGTAATCAGAGCCCACCATGGTGGTTAATCATGCTACCCCATCCCAGTCTTCACCCTTCTTCCCAGATCCCATAGAGTGAGGTTCTTCTCTGCTATGACAGTAAGGACTCAGCAGTGACGGAAGGGAGCAGCTGCAGCTCTACAATGGAAGAAAACTTAATTAATATGCTGTCAGCCCTGCCTGGTCATGCCTGCTCCATTGCAGAGCGTTGTGCCCAGAAGTTTACAACAACACACGTTTCTGCCCTGTTGAGCTGGAGCTGTCTGCCTGAAAAGCACTTCACAAACACCAACTGCAGAAGTACACAGTGATTCTTCTCTCCAATTACCATGTATTTACATTTACAATCTGGAAAACAAAACCCATACATGCTATTGTTTTTACAAGGAATCCTCCTGCAAAGCAAGTGCGGAGAGAGTATGTCTCCCTCTTCACCAAATCATCTTGGAAAACCATAACTGGCTTTGACGATACTTGACAACTTATCAAATTCACTTTGATGAAATTGAACTTAAAAATGGATTGCATTTTTCCTGCTCTGACGTGTTGTAGAATTGGTTTAAAAATGTCCCTTTTGGAAGCTGAAGCGACCAGAGAGGTAGCCCTCATATAGGAATTGCACTGTTTTGGGAGTTTTCCCAAAGGTCTAGGCAGGGAGTGGCAAGAAAGGGAAGTCAATCAAGGTTGCCATACCTTTCGCTGCATGTCAAACATGCTGCCTTAACCCAGCCCCAAAACCAAGTGTATGAAGCAAGTCCCAATCACATGTGTTCTCAATGACATCCGTTTTGACTTAAAAGTATAATGTTCACCCATAAAACTACTGTGTATTTTAATAAAAATGCAGCTAATAAAACCTTGTTTCTAGAGAGACAGCTGTGGCAGGCTGTTCTATAAGAATCTGATTTATTAATAACAAAATTTATGGGGTGAGGAGAAAAGCAATACATATTTTTCTTGCCTGGCTTCATTTCCCTGTAATATCTTAGTGATGAGTCTCCTGCTGGCAGGCATTCTGTAGCCAAGAGGAATAAATACGACACCAAGGTTTAGCCTGTGAAGCTCTTTGCTTTTCTCCCATTTCTTAGCAGGGCTACTACTCAGACCTGCAGTTTTCCTTCTTCAACTTGTAAAAAGACACAATTTGTCTCCCCTCCTCCCCCATAGGTCTCCTCTGTCTCATGCTGATCTGTGCAGAGCTGGGTACAAGTAGATTTCCCGTTGTCTTTAATTTGGTCGTGGAGAAGTCTTTCCAGCCTCGCTTGAGTCACCACCACCCAATTATATTCTCTTGGACAAGAAGTGCTTGCCAGTGGGACAGTCATCTTACAACAATCCTACGATTGGATCAACAAACTAGTTCACCCTCACTGGTGATTTCACAAATCTTCCAGTGGGTGCGTGTCATATTTCCTGAGGCTAAAAAGGGTCTATTCCTTTCTATAAACTCATTTGTGAACTCTATCACCTTAAATATATTGGAAATCTTTGATACGCCCAAAAGCCCAGAGCTGGGCAAATCAGGGGCTCAATAAATATATCGTTATCTCTTCTTGCTATTCTTTGGAACTCTGCATTCAAATGGGTATTTCTTTCCTTTTCTCCTTTGCCTTTCCCTGGTGGCTCAGAGGTTAAAGAGTCCGCCTCCAATGCGGGAGACCTGGGTTCAATTCCTGGGTCGGGAAGATCCCTTAGAGAAGGAAATGGCAATCCACTCCAGTATTCTTGCCTTGAGAATCCCATGGACAGAGAAGCCTAGTAGGTTACAGTCCATGGGGTCGCAAAGAGTCGGACATGACTGAGCAACTTCACCTTCACCTTTGCCTTTCGCATCTCTCCTTTTCTCAGCTATTTTAAGGCCTCCTCAGACAACCATTTTGCCTTTTTGCATTTCTTTTTCTTGGGTTGGTTTTGATCACTGCCTCCTGTACAATGTCATGAACCTCCAACCATAGTTCATCAGGCACTCTATCAGATCTAATCCCTTGAATCTATTTGTCACTTCCACTGTATAATCATAAGGGATTTGACTTAGGTCATACCTGAATGGTCTAATGGTTTTCCCTACTTTCTTCAATTTAAGTCTGAATTTGGCAAATAAGGAGTTCATGATCTGAGCCATAGATCAGCTCCTGGTCTTGTTTTTGCCGACTGTATAGAGTTTCTCCATCTTTGGCTGCAAAGAATATAATCAATCTGATTTCAGTATTGACCATCTGGTGATGTCCATGTGTAGAGTCTACTATTGTGTTGTTGAAAGAGGGTATTTGCTATGACCAATGCATTCTTCTGGCAAAACTGTTAGCCTTTGCTCTGCTTCATCTGTACTCCAAGGCCAAATTTGTCTGTTACTCCAGGTATCTCTTGATGTTTTACTTTTGCATTCCAGTCCCTTATAATGAAAAGGACATCTTTTTTGGGTGTCAGTTCTAGAAGGTCTTGTAGGTCTTCATAGAACTGTTCAACTTCAGCTTCTTCAGCATTACTGGTTGGGCATAGACTGGTGATACCTTAGGAAGCATCACTATGAAAAAAGCTAGTGGAGATGATAGAATTCCAGTTGAGCTATTTCAAATCCTAAAATATGATGCTGTGAAAGTGCTGCACTCAATATGTCAGCAAGTTTGGAAAACTCAGCAGTGGCCTGAGTTTCCAGGACTGGAAAACATCAGTTTTCATTCCATTTCCAAAGAAAGGATGCCAAAGAATGCTCAAACCACCACACAAAGTGAGCTAAAATTGAGCTAGTAAAGTGATGTTCAAAATTCTCCAAGCCAGGCTTTAACAGTATGGGAACTGTGAACTTCCAGATATTCAAGCTGGATTTAGAAAAGGCAGAGGAACCAGAGATCAAATTGCCAATATCCACTGGATCATGGAAAAAGCAAGAGAGTTCTAGAAAAACATCTACTTCTGCTTTATTGACTACACCAAAGCATTTGACTGTGTGGATCACAACAAACTGTGGAAAATTCTGAAAGAGATGGGAATACCAGACCAACTGACCTGCCTCTTGAGAAATCTGTATGCAGGTCAGGAAGCAACAGTTAGAACTGGACATGGAACAACAGACTGGTTCCAAATTGGGAAAGGAGTACGTCAAGGCTGTAGATTGTCACCCTGCTTATTTCACTTATATGCAGAGCACATCATGAGAAATGCCAGAATGGATGAAGCACAAGCTGGAATCAAGTTTGCCAGGAGAAATATCAATAACTCAGATATGCAGATGACACTACCGTATGGCAGAAAGTGAAGAAGAACTAAAGAGCCTCTTGATGAGGGTGAAAGAGGAGAGTGAAAAAGCTGGCATCAAACTCAACATTCATCATGTCATGGCAAATAGATGGGGAAATAATGGAAACAGTAGCAGACTTAATTTTCTTGTGCTCCAAAATCACTGCAGACGGTGATTGCCGCCACGAAATTAAAAGACGCTTGCTCCTTGGAAGGAAAGTTATAACCAACCTAGACAGCATATTTTAGAGACATTACTTTGCCAACAAAGGTTCATATAGTCAAAGCTATAGTTTTTCCAGTAGTCATGTGTGGATGTGAGTTGGACTATAAAGAAGGCTGAGCACCAAAGAATTGATGCTTTTGAACTGTGCTGTTGGAGAAGACTCTTGAGATTCCCTTGGACAGCAAGGAAATCCAACCAGTCTATCCTAAAGGAAATCAGTCCTGAATATTCATTGGAAAGGTTGATGCTGAAGCTGAAACTCCAATACTTTGGCCACTTGATTCGAAGAACTGACTCATTTGAAAAGACCCTGATGCTGGGAACAATTGAAGGTGGGAGGAGAAGGGGACGACAGAGGATGAGACGGCTGGATGGCATCAGCAACTCAATGGACATGAGTTTGAGTAAACTCCAGGAGTTGGTGATGGACAGGGAGGCCTGGCGTGCTGCAGTCCATGGGGTTGCAAAGAGTCAGACTCGACTGAGTGACTGAACTGAATGATGAATTTATTACTTAACCTGGTAGCTAACAGATAGCACTGGGGGTAGCTAACAGATAGCACTGGGGGTCCTTTCCTAAAATGTTGATCTGAACAAGTACTAATGTTAGAGGAGGAGACAACAGAATTATCAGCAGCCTTAAGGATCACAAAATTCTACCACTGCATTAATAGAGAGCTCAGCAAAAGGACATGAACTGGAACAAATTCTAGAATATAGTGAAGGACAGAGGAGCACGGTGTCCTGCAGTCTATGAAGTCATAAAGAATCAGACACAACTTAGTGACTGAACAACAGCAAAAGGAAATATTTATTTCTTATCACTGATATAACAGGAGCAATTCTTTCTCACCATACTTAAGCCAAAGGAGGCACTTACTCCCCAAAGCCAGAAGTCTCTCTCTCTGAAATATGCCACGAGCTGAAATCTTCTTAATGATAAGGACTGTACCTAGTTCTTTGTATTTCCCACCAGACTTAACTCTGTGCCTTGTAAATAAACTAGCTTTCCTAGGTAATGATCAATGAATGTCTCATGTACTGACCTGAACCAGAGCCTTTCAAAGAAGACAATATTCTACTGAGGGTACAAGCATCATCCTGGGTCAGGTTCTCCTCTATAGAATCTCCATTTTCCTTTTCTTAGACTATATTTCAGTATTAGCAACTCCTCATTCAATCTACACTCCAGTACTCTTGCCTGGAAAATCCCACGGGCGGAGGAGCTGGTAGGCTGCAGTCCATGGGGTCGCAAAGAGTCGGACACGACTGAGTGACTTCACTTTCACTTTTCACTTTGATGCATTGAAGAAGGAAATGGCAACCCACTCCAGTGTTCTTGCCTGGAGAATCCCAGGGATGGGGGAGCCTGGTAGGCTGCCGTGTATGGGGTCGCAGAGAGTCAGACACAACTGAAGTGACAGCAGCAGCAGCATTCAATCCAAACAAAGTAACAAATTTATTTTACTGTGATTTATTCCTGAATATCAAATACTTTGCCCCATATGATTTGAATTCTATTATTTACTCTCACAAGCTCTTATCCACTTTTCAGGGAAAAAAATTAATGCATCTCGATGCAGGAAGTGTGTTCACATCTGTTTGCTTCACCGAATATCAACTGTATCCTTTGCTTTCAATTGCCAGAGCTGAAATTCTATTGAAAATATCTTAAGCAAGCTTGTTTATCAACTATCAAATGCTAAATATATGCTTCTCCAGAATACTTGTCCTTCAGTGGGAAGATACTTAGCAACCTGGCATAACTATTGGTTTCCTACATAACCTAGATTTTCACAGCTGGGAATGGAAGAAGAGAGAGAAAAAGAATGAAGTCTTCAGTTAGAATGCAAAAACTTATATCAGTAGTTGGGATAGTAGAAAAATTCTAAAACAAGCTGGCCAGAAGACTCTTAAACCCAGATACGATATATGTGCAAACTTAAAAAAAAAATCTGTACAAAGAGCTGAAGACTTGGATAATTCATGAAGCATGGTTAACAGAAGCATCATAAATCTAACTTGCAGAATGAGGTCCACTTCATCATGTGATTCTTTGAAGTCCTGATACTTTGTGAAGACAGGTGGTTCCCTGGCCTTGTCCATATTTGCACTTGTATCACTTCTAACACCAGTCCTTTTGCCCATGGTTAGCGCAAATTAAAAGTTTTTATAAAGGATAAAGGGTTGAGCATCAGAATAACGATTATAGCCCAAATGGGAAAAAAAAACCCTACTGCTGAAACTTCAGAGAAAAGTTCCTAGGCACTATTTGTAGCTCAAGATACTATAGGTAATAGGGATATATTTCAAAGGAAGAAAATCTACCTTAATTAATAGAAGATTAATAGAAAATTAATAGAAGATTTCCAAGCTCTCTCGGTAAGGAAAGGGCTTCTCCAGAAGCATATTGTCCCTTTTGGAGGGAACACAGAGGGACTTCTGCTCTTTCTCACGAAGGGTAGTGCCACACAATCAACTTCATCAAATTCTTTGATTCTTGACAACTGATAAGTGTATACTTCTTTCAAGCTTACTCTACTTTTGGAAATGGTTATAGTATATGTGAATATATTTGTGATTCCAGAATTTTCAGTAAACAATCTGAAGTTATCCTGTTTAAGCTGGCAGGGCTTTGATTCAGTTAAGAAAGAAGTTATCAAAATTGAACACATGGAATTTTAAGTCTATCATGGGAATATCTCAGTGGCTAGGGCCTCCAGTCTTCCAGAAAAGGCTTACATAATCATTAAGTTCCTTGAAAGGAACTAAGGAAAGCTATGACAAGGCTAGATAGGGTATTAAAAAGTAGAGGCATCACTTAGCCGACAGAGGTATGTATAGTCAAAGCGATGGTTTTCCCCATAGTCATGTACAGATGTGAGAGCTGGACCATAAAGAAGGCTGCACTCTGAAGAACTGATGCTTTAGAATTGTGGTGCTGGAGGAGATCAAATCAGTCAATCCTAAAGGAAATCAGTCCTGAATATTCATGGGAAGGATTGATGCTGAAGTTGAAGTTCCAATACTTTGGCCACCTGATGCAAAGAACTGACTCATTGGAAAAGACCCTGACTCTGGGAAAGATTAAAGACGAGAAGAGAAGGGGGCGACAGAGGATGATGATAGTTGGATAACATCACCAATTCAATGGACATGAGCTTGAGCAAACTCCAGGAGACAGTGAAGGAAGAACAACAACAAACCATAAAGGTAGTGATGACTGCCTGTATGGTCTGACTAGAGAAAAAGTGGAAACTGCTTCAAGTCAGGTGATAGACATGCTTCATAACTTGAATAAGAGATATTTTTAAAACTAGAAAGAATATTTATTTGAGATTTGATCATATGGGATATTCCATCTAACACTTTCTTAAGAGCTGATACCAAGGCTTTAGCTGGTAGATGAAAGGGAGTGTAGATACCCATGTAGTACATTTACACAATGAAAGTGAAAGTGAGTCGCTCAGTCGTGTCCAACTGTTTGCAACCCTGTGGACTGTAGCCTACCAGGCTCCTCCGTCCATGGGATTTTCCAAGCAAGAATACTGGAATGGGTTGCCATTTCCTTCTCCAGGAGATCTTCCCAACCCAGGGATTGAACCCGGGTCTCCCACATCATAGGTAGATGCTTTAGCATCTGAGCCACCAGGGAGGTCATGACAATGAAATGGTTTTATCTAGGCTGAAGTTCACCTATCCTGATTTCAAAACAGAAGTGTCCATTTTCTGGAAGGAAGAGAATTATCATTACAGAGGGCAATTATACTATGTTCTCTGGAGGACACTTTACACAGCACTTCACTGAAGCATCTGAGATATTAATTCTGATTTTACAAATGAAAGAGCTCAGGGAGGTAACAATGGCTTTACGCAAAGGCACATAATTAGGAACTGACAAAAAATTAGAAGTCAAGACTGTTCATTTCAATGTCTATGTCCTTTTACTCACTATTGTTGTTATTCAGTCACTCAGTCGTGTCCAACTCTTTGTGACCCCATGGACTGCAGCATGCCAGGCCTCTCTTGTGCCTCACCATCTCCCAGAGCTCGCTCAAACTCATGTCCATTGAATTGGTAATACCATCCAACCATCTTGTCCTCTGTCATCCCCTTCTTCTCCTGCCTTCAATCTTTTCCAGCATTGGGGTCTCATTATACCATCCCCAGTACTGCTATGATTTTTCAAATGTCATGATGATTTGTCTTATGGGCTTGTTGATTCAGTCCTCAGGATATGCAGATTCTGATTATTATTTCTTGATAGCATATTCATTATGAGTTATTTTACTTTGACTTCATTGCATATTATGCAATAACATGAATATGCCAGAAAATTCTTTCACGATACATGATGAATTTTTAACTCATATTGGAAAATACACATCCAATATGATTAAGCAGGACAGAAAGTTAATTTCGGTCAATAAGCAGATGAATTTTCAGTATGGCAATGTACATATGATGAAGTCCAAAGAAGGTTGAAGGATTTTTTTTTAATTAAAAAAAAAGTATACACAAGGACAAAGGATAATCTGAGAAGCTCAAAGAAATTGTGAGCCCTGAATTGCAGAGAATGGAGCAAAGTAAAAAGTTCCTTAAAGTAGACAGGAGAAAAAGAGAGAAAATTGGCTCTTTGAAAATGATGAGGGAATTGAAGACAGGGATAAGGAAATGACAGTTATTTTTCCCATGATTTTCAAGTGAAGGAATAGAACACAGAGCTCCTGAAACTAAAGATTTTACTTTTTCACAGTGAAAGCACACAAAGACCACATGCAGCAGGAGAGAGAAAAACTTAAGTTTTGATGAAATATCCTAAATGGAAACAAGGAGAATAATGGGCAGACGGGGGGTTTCTAAAGATGCTACTTTGAAAATTACAAGATTATCACAACTTTTAAAAAGGAATCATTTTTGAACTAAGGACCTGATTGTTAAAAGAATTTTCTGGTAATTTAGTGATGCTTATAAATTTTAGCTCAGTAAGTGAAAAGAAGATCTGATATATGTTATTCTTATTCACAGTGTTACAATTTCTAAAATATCACACTGGAAGGACTCAGCCATCTTTGAGAGAACAAAATTAAAACTGAAGATAAGTGGATAAAAATGGGGAAAAGAGATCACTTTGGTTACCAGGTCCTATCAGAAGAAGCTGTTCATAGGCATTCTAAGAGAATAAACTCCCTCGATTTATTACCTACATACTATCAGCTACTCATTGCAATTACCAAATATAATAAGCAGCTTATCCACCAAAAATATGAGTTAAACTGTCATTTTAATAATTCTTCTTTGTACCAGCAAATGTCATTATTTGAAATAGGGTGAAACTTAACAGAACGAACTTGTTAAAAATAAAGCGAATGCATCTCTGCGATCTTAATTATAATTACATAGTCATTTGCGATCATTTCCAAGAGTTCTTGGCAAAGACAAATGAGCATAATGAGTTCCATTAATGGACTGATGTGTTCTGTTTACATGAAAGGAAGGGACTTTTGAAAGTGTCCGAAACAGCAGGAGGGTATACAAAGTGAAACATGAGATACTGGTGAAAATCTACACAATGGTGTAAGTAGAAGCATTGGCTCATGAATAGGATTTCAAGTAATTTGAAATTTGGATTTCAAGTAATCCATCCCTAGATTTCACAAATGTCACAGTACAAGGCAGTAACTGGCACCATGTTTTCCTTTGGTGGGATTAGAAACCTTGGGACTATTTTCACCAGCTGTTCACCTTTTCCGTAAAACAATACAGATTTCAGAGGGGATAACTTCTGTGATTCAACTGTTTTTAAATGACACACTTAACAAAAACTGAGACAGGGATTAACTGAGATGCTGCTAAAAGCACTCTAACAAGGGAGATAAGTTAAACAAAGGTAGGCTAAGCAACTGGAATCCTCAGTAGCTCACATGGTAAAGAGTCTGCCTGCAATGCAGGAGACCCGGGTCCGATCTCTGGGTTGGGAAAATCCCCTGGAGAAAGGAGGGAATGGATACCCACTTCAGTATTCTTGGCTGGAGAATTCCATGGACTGAAGAGCCTGGTGAGCCCATAGGGTCGCAAACAGTTGGACACAACCAAGTGATTAAAACTTCCAATTCTAAGTCTAAGCAAATCATATAAAATCAAACCAGTAATTCACTTAAATTAACTAAAACTCATTTCAACTGAATCTAAAAATTAAGGGATTCATAAACGAAGCTCCAAATGTAGTATAAGATCCAGCATCTACCAACCACCCAGAAAGGTTGGTATTTTTATTGCATCGTATGCTCCCTCCTTCACTTCTCCAATCTGATATTTCCCAGTGGGTAAGTTAACTCAGTGGACTTCTATGTGATAACGGAAATGTTATGTTGCTGGGCTGGACAATATGGTAACCACTAGCCACTCATGAATGTGGCTGGTGCAACTGAGGAGCGGTATTTGTAATATTATTTAATTTTAATTCATCAAAGTTTAGATGGCCACAAGTGATTAGTGGGTAACTATTGGGTTATGCAGTAAACAAGTGTGCAAAAACTGCAATATCTGATGGTGCTTAACAGTGCTAGAGGAAAACAAACAGCATGTATTAGAATCACGTGGGGAGTTTTGAAAACACTTCTGGCAGCCTCTCTCAGAGTGTCTAACCTAATTGGTTTGGAAAGAGGCAGTAGAAGCACAATTGCGATCTCAAAATCAGAATGATACATGTGCTTAAGGAAGAAGATGCTCCCAGAACTAGTTTGTGACACTGTATTCATTTTACACCGCTTGTGGAGGCAGCTGTGACAGAGGCCCTTTCCAAGACAGAGCAGGTTATAAAGTGAGATGAAACAATTTTAAAGCCTCTGGTTGATTTTCAGATATTGTTAGAGGTTGCTATAAAGATACAGGAAATGAAACCTTGGAGAGATACAGACATGGGAAGAAACAGGAAAATTCACTGAGCATAAAAGAGCTATGGAACTTAAGTGAATCGGTTAATATCGAAGTGAAAGTCGCTCAGTCGTGTCCGATTCTTTCAACCCCATGGACTACACAGTCCACGGAATTCTCCAGGCCACATTACTGGAGTGGGTAGCCTATCCCTTCTCTAGAGGATCTTCCTGACCCAGGAATCAAACTGGGGTCTCCTGCATTGCAGGTGGATTCTTCACCAACTGAGCTATCAGGGGATTGGTTAACAGAGTTATTGAAAAGCCTATAAAGAAAAGCTTTCAAAAAAAAAAAAAAGAAAAAGAAAAGCTTTCAGTAACTATACTTTCCCTGTTACTCTGTTATCAAAATATCTGAGTTTAGGATATTCAATCATATTGTTTAGCCACAGGACTAGTTTTGTCTGTAGGATATACTGTTGAGCAGAGAGGTGTTTATTTTTTGGACTACATATCTCTATTAGGAAAAAATACTTGAGCAAGCACTCCTAATAGGTGTACATATTTTAATTACAGAGACACAGGAGATTCGGGTTCAATTCCTGGGTCAGGAAGATCCCTTGGAGGAGGAAATAGCAACTGGCTCCAGTATTCTTGCCTGGGAAATCCCGTGGACAGAGAAGCCTGGAGGGCTACAGTCCATGGGATAGCAAAGAGTTGGACATGGCTGAGCATGCAGGCACATACTAGTGTACTAACATATTATGTGACTAAAACATACAAGCTGAAATACAAGTCTCTTAATGAGACCAATGGAGAAGGCAATGGCAATCCACTCCAGTATTCTTTCCTGGAGAATCCCAGGGACAGAGAAGCCTGGTGGGCTGCTGTCTATGGGGTCGGACAGAGTCAGACACAACTGAAGCGACTTAGCAGCAGCAGCAGCAGCAATGAGAACCAAAAAAAAAACATTATTTTCTTCCTGTACTTGAATAGATTTGAATTGTCTGCTCCAGAAACTACTTGAAAAACGACTATACCACTGGACAGGAATATTTGGAAATTGATACATTAACTACCTATTGCTTACAATAAATACCAATATGATTTTTAATCACCATATTACAGAAAGACCAACTGTGGTACAATACAGGTCTAGAAAATGAATTCAGTACCTTCTCTGTGCAGAATCTCAACAAGATGAATTTGATCACTATAGACAGATGAGTTTATGGTCTAAAAATTTTAAAAATGAATGCTACTTATTTGGGGTTGGGTGCACAGCCAAGGCCAAAGGCAGAGAACCATTTGGGCTTTGCCTTGCTCATTTATTTATCATTATCAGTTTGCTCTTCTAAGTATAGGGTTTGTTACTACTTACCCTGGCAACTAAATCTCCTCTGTCTAATCCAGCAGCCACTAGCTACAGGTTGCCCTCTACATTGAACTTGAATTAAGAAGTTCCTCAGTCATGCTAGCAACATTTCAAGTTCTCAACAGCTACATGCAGCTGTGTGTTAATATGTTGGTCCCTCAGTCGTGTCTGACCCTTTGCGACCCCATGAACTGTAGCTCGCCAGGCTCCTCTGTCCATGGGATTTCCCAGGCAAAAATACTGGCTGCTGCTGCCGCTGCTAAGTTGCTTCAGTCATGGAGAATGTAGCATTTCCTTCTCCAGGGGATCTTCCCACCCCAGGGATCAAACAGGGGTCTTCTGCATTGCAGGCAGATTCTTTATGGTCTGAGCCACCAGGGAAGCCCCTACATGCAGGTAGTGTCTACCAAAATGGACAGAACTGAACATTTCCATCTTTGCAGAAATTTATACCTGAACAGTCTGCATGAAATCCTTTGGGAACTATGTCAGAGATGAAAAGGATGCTACTGCCAATGGAACATTCTCTCCACCTAGTTTCTGCAGTCATGACACCTGGTCACAACCCCCTCTCTTGTCCTCTGTCTCCTCCTTCAAAGCATCTTACAGCTGGATTTTTTTGTGGTCCACACCTACAGTTCAGTTTCTCCCTGGCCCCAAGCCAGCCACTGCAGACAGAGACAGTGTGTCAGAACTTCTACCTGCCAGTCTGGTGAAGCTTGTGGGGAAATCAGGCTCCCAGACACAGAACAGCATATATTCCACATCCACATCTAAGACCTTAGAAGATGGGTGTACAGTTCACCAAACTCGTTTCCTCACTTACATCACTCCCTGATGGCTTGATTGACCACATTCTAGACGTCAGGCTTCTGCCCAAGCATTTCAGAAGCGAGTCTCAGCCCTGAACTCAGTGGTGGCTGGGGAACCATTTATGACACCTGCCAGCACATCTTCCCGCACGGACCTTGGCCCTTGCCTGCCATGGCTATCTTCCTTACAGGCAGAGGCCTGACACCAGCTTATGCAATGACACCATCTGAAAACATTCCTGGTGGCTGAACTCACTTTTCTTTGCTTCGCCCACTAAATACCGTGCCTGGACTGACCCACTTCCTGAAACCTATGTAGCTTTCCTCACCCTCCACTGTGCCCTGGCCCAGGGCACTCTAGGTCCTATCTTCCAGCCTCAGTTAGCCCTCTTCCCTGATCCCACAACCAGCTTCAAGTTGGAGACTCCCTAAATCATGAAGGGAAAGGCTACCCACTCCAGTATTCGGGCCTGGAGAATTCCATGGACTGTATAGTCCATGCGGTCGCAAAGAGTCGGACACGACCGAGGGACTTAAAAAAAATTATGACATGATTAAAAAAAAAAATCCATACTCCTTTGCCCCACTCTGAATGGCTAGCAGAAGCCCCAAGGAGTCTGTGTCAAGGCAATGGAGCTTTTCCTTTGAGTTTCACCACCCCGTAATGGGATCAAGCCCATGACCTCGGTGTCATTAGCACCAAGCTCTCCTCAGCTGAGCTAACCCGTCTCTTAAGTTTCAGTGAAAGTTTAAGGTCACAGAGATTGGGTTGCCTTTTTCCATTTTATTCTTTGAAGATGGGGTGAATTACCTTGACTGCAGAAGGTGCCCAAATGAAAATATTTCAGCGTTGCAATATTTTAGAATGGGGTGTGCGGCTGAGTGAACGTGGAGCAAGCAATCAGAATGAACTATAATGTGTCAGTTACAAATCTCTCTGAAAGAAAACCGATGCTACTGCGATGCCTTGCTGAGAAAAAGATCACTTTCAACATAAAATCATCAAACTGCCAGTAATTGCCTTAAGAAAACACATTCAAATAAAAGGACGGGGCACATGCTATTGTCTCAGAACAACTTTTTTCTCAATTGTTTGGAAAGCTTTTATTGTTCACGAAATCTCTTTGTGTTGTTTACCTTCAAGAGGGATTGAAAACATTCTGATAAGGAATGGAAAAATTAACTTATTTCTCTACAGCTTTATGAAGTACCTCATGAGTGAATCACACTAGTCATCTGTGCTTCAGTTTTAAGCAAAGAGGGGGAAAGAGTAGGCAGTAGTGGATTTCATGTATTCTTTTCACTTGCAATAGTGGCTACCTTTGTAACCAAGAAGCATATTAATATACACATATTGGTCATTGACATTTCAGTATTATAATGCTGATGTTGAATGAATTCATTCCATGATATTTCTGAGCTCGCTTAAAATATGGTTAAGTGTCTAATGGGGAATAAAATGACTACAGTTGTGAAATTTAGCAACTAAAGACAATGATCATAATGTACACAGTTGTTATAGTAATACAGCTGGTCAACCTCATTCTTAAAAGAGTGAAAGAAACACATTTAAAAAATTGCCATGAAGAAAAAAAAATTTCCATGAAGAAAGCTTCCTAAATATTAAAGAAATGAAGGAGAAATATTATTCCACTAAACCTACATAAAGACATCAAAGTTTAAAAAATTTTTATTTATAAATAATTCATGTGCATTGTTGAAAATAAGAAAGAAGAAAAAAGTAGAAAATAAAAACCATGCAAATTCCCTTACCCAAGGCTAACTATTACTAGCTTCTTGTTGAGTACCCTTCCAGAATCATGTATTCATTCACTTACTTACTCTCCTTTTTATTGCTCAATATAAGCATAAGTAAAATAAAATACTTAAATATCATTTATAATCTGCTCTCTTCATGACATAGTCCACATCAAGAAATATATTTTATTTTGTAATTCGTACCATATTCTTTTATGTGATATTATGATTTCTGAACCAACACTGCTGGATGATTTTAACTATATCAAAAGTCAAAGGAAAAGAGCATGCCTTTTAACTCAGCAATTTGAGTTCTAGGAATAAATATTGTGGGGTGCAAAGATTTACCCAGAAAGTTGTTTATAGTCTTGTTTAAAATTGCAAATGTTAGAAACAATGTAAACACCAATAATCAGGGAAATAATTAAATTATAGCATATCTACTTTGGAATATTAATGCAGAGACCCCAAAAATCTTACGTTGAAGAATACTTAATAACATGAGAAAACTTTACATGAATAAGCAANTTAAAATATCTAAAATAACAGAGAATTATATGTCAATGGGTGAGAAGATTTCATAAAGATGTCAAAATTCCCTAAATTAATTTATAATTATATAATTTCATTAGAAGTTGATTTTAAAATTCCTTTGGAAGCAAAAGTGGCCATAAATAGCCAAAACAGTTTACTTCAACAAGAATCAAAAAGTGAAAACAGTTATAAAGTTATAGAAATTAAAACTATGGCTTTATTGACAAACAGAGGAAAGAAATAGCAAAGAGAGCTCAGAATCAGATTCTCAGAATCAGAGCAGGATCTTCATATAAAAAGGAAGCAGCTTTACAAATCAATGGGGAAATAATGTATTATTCAGTTAGTAGCTCTGGGACAATGTGATTATCCAAATGCAAACAAAATAAAACTGTATTCTTACTTTTGGCTTTTTGGAAATTTCTGAATTTCTTTCCCAATATTTTTCATCCACAGTTGGTTGAATCTGTGGATGTGGAACCACGATACAAAGGACTGACTGAATTTTATTCTTTTACTATTCTTAGTATTTTTGAAATTTATCTTACTAGAGTTTAAGTGTTTTGTTTGTCTTATTATTTGTTTTTGTATCAGTGAAAGTGACAGTCACAGTTGTGTCTGACGCTTCATGAACCCATGGACTGCATAGTCCATGGAATTCTCCAGGCCAGAATATCGGAGTGGGTAGCCTTTCCCTTCTCCAGGAGATCTTCCCAACCCAGGGATCGAACCCAGTCTCCTGCACTGCAGGCAGATTCTTTACCAGCTGAGCCACCAGGGAAGCCCAAGAATACTGGAGTGAGTAGCCTTTCCCTTCTCCAGGGGATCTTCCTGACCCAGGAATCGAACCAGGGTCTCCTGCATTGCAGACGAATTCTTTACCAACTAGCTATTAGGGAAGCCCATCTTTGTATCAGATGATTCTCTAATTTTTCTCTTAATTTAAATGAAAAAGTCACTGAGTACTCATTTCCCTACCTTCCCAGTGGCTTACATTCCAAAAATGTCGATTACCTGACAGACGTGGATGGGTACTTTACTGACCCATTACCATTACTAAAAGCCAAAAACTGACATTGCTTTGGGAGTAAACAGCACATCCATGTGAAGAGAATCAGTTCCACATGTGCAACATTTAATTTTGGGAAGGGTTGGAATAAATAAGTGGTGAACTGAAGCCCTGGAGCAAACATAGCTAAGTTATTCCAAAAGCAATTAGTATTAAGGAAAATGCTTAAAACTTATTTTTGAAGAAATCTTTCATTTAATGAATTGAAACCATATTGAGAAAGAGAAAGAGAGAGGGAGACAATAAAAATGTGCATAAATACAGTCTGGTTGTTTTTGTTTGTTTGTTTATTTTATAGTTAACATCTGCCTGCAAGAAAGAATACCTGGAAAACTCATTATGAATCCAACATACTACAACTAATATTTTATAGACAATTCCCATGTATAGCAAAATGTATACTTTGAATCCTCAAGGAACAAAATAATGAACATAAAAGTATTGGCTAAAGGAAAAACAGGGATTATCCAACAGTAAAGATGCTATACCTAGAACTTCTCAAGACAAATATCTATAAAAAGTTTCCTGGTGGCTCATCGGTAAAGAATTGGCTTGCAATGCAGAAGACATGGGTTCAACTCCTAGGTTGGGAGGATCCCCTGGAGAAGAAAATGGCAATCCACTCCAATATTCTTGCCTGTGAATTCCCACAGACCGAGGAGCCTGGTGGGCTACAGTCTATGGGATCACGACTTAGCAACTAAACAACAATGAAAAGTTTTAAAAAGTAACAAAAGAGTTCATACCTGTGATACTGAACACTACCAAAATAATCCCACAGTGAGGAAATCGTAATTCATAAACCTGGAAATGGCTTCTTTTTACTTCCTAAAAATTTCTTTTCTTTGACTTAATCAATGTATAGTTTTATATATTTGTCATGATCAGTTCAGTTCAGTCGCTCAGTCGTGTCCAACTCTTTGCGACCCCACGAATCGCAGCACGCCAGGCCTCCCTGTCCATCAACAACTCCCGGAGTTCACTCAGATTCATGTCCATCGAGTCAGTGATTCCACCCAGCCATCTCATCCTCTGTCATCCCCTTCTCCTCCTGCCCTCAATCCCTCCCAGCATCAGAGTCTTTTCCAATGAGTCAAGTCTTCGCATGAGTTGGCCAAAGTACTAGAGCTTCAGCTTTAGCATCATTCCTTCCAAAGAAATCCCAGGGTTGATCTCCTTCAGAATGGACTGGTTGGATCTCCTTGCAGTCCAAGAGACTCTCAAGAGTCTTCTCCAACACCACAGTTCAAAAGCATCAATTCTTCGGCGCTCAGCCTTCTTCACAGTCCAACTCACATCCATACATGACCACAGGGAAAACCATAGCCTTGACTAGACGGACCTTAGTAGGCAAAGCAATGTCTCTGCATTTGAATATACCATCTAAGTTGGTCATAACTTTTCTTCCAAGGAGTAAGCGACTTTTAATTTCATGGCTGCAGTCACCATCTGCAGTGATTTTGGAGACCAAAAAAATAAAGTCTGACACTGTTTCTACTGTTTCCCCATCTATTTCCCATGAAGTGATGGGACCGGATGCCATGATCTTCGTTTTTTTTATGTTGAGCTTTAAGCCAACTTTTTCACTCTCCTCTTTCACTTTCATCAAGAGGCTTTTTAGTTCCTCTCCACTTTCTGCCATAAAGGTGGTGTCATCTTCATATCTGAGGTGATTGATATTTCTCCTGGCAATCTTGATTCCAGCTTGTGTTTCTTCCAGTCCAGCGTTTCTCATGATGTACTCTGCATAGAAGTTAAATAAGCAGGGTCACAGCATACAGCCTTGACGTACTCCTTTTCCTATTTGGAACCAGTCTGTTGTTCCATGTCCAGTTCTAACTGTTGCTTCCTGACCTGCATACAGATTTCTCAAGAGGCAGGTTAGGTGGTCTGGTATTCCCATCTCTCTCAGAATCTTCCACAGTTTATTGTGATCCACACAGTCAAAGGCTTTAGCATAGTCAAGAAAGCAGAAATAGATGTTTTTCTGGAACTCTCTTGCTTTTTCCATGATCCAGCGGATGTTGGCAATTTGATCTCTGGTTCCTCTCCCTTTTCTAAAACCAGCTTGAACATCTGGAAGTTCACGGTTCACGTATTGCTGAAGCCTGGTTTGGAGAATTTTGAGCATAACTTTACTAGTGTGCGAGATAAGTGCAATTGTGTGGTAGTTTGAGTATTCTTTGGCATTGCCTTTCTTTGGAATTGGAATGAAAACTGACCTTTTCCAGTCCTGTGGCCACTGCTGAGTTTTCCAAACTTGCTGGCATATTGAGTGCAGCACTTTCACAGCATCATCTCTCAGGATTTGAAATAGCTCAACTGGAATTCCATCACCTCCACTAGCTTTGCTCGTAGTGATGCTTTCTGAGGCCCACTTGACTTCACATTCCAGGATGTCTGGCTCTAGATGATGATCACACCATAGTGATTATCTGGGTTGTGAAGATCTTTTTTGTACAGTTCTTCTGTGTATTCTTGCCACCTCTTCTTAATACCTTCTGCTTCTGTTAGTTCCATACCATTTCTGTCCTTTATCGAGCCCATGTTTGTATGAAATGTTCCCTTGGTATCTCTAATTTTCTTGAAGAGATCTCTAGTCTTTCCCATTCTGTTGTTTTCATCTATTTCTTTGCATTGATCGCTGAAGAAGGCTTTCTTATCTCTTCTTGCTCTTGTTTGGAATTCTGCATTCAGATGCTTATATCTTTCCTTTTCTCCTTGACTTTTCACTTCTCTTCTTTTCACAGCTATTTGTAAGGCCTCCCCAGACAGCCATTTTGCTTTTTTGCATTTCTTTTCCATGGGGATGGTCTTGATCCCTGTCTCCTGTACAGTTTCATGAACTAGTTCATCAGGCACTCTATCTATCAGATCTAGGCCCTTAAATCTATTTCTCACTTCCACTGAATTTCAAATAAATAGTATTTGGTGTCATTATTTTTTATGCCTAAAATTACATAAGAATTTTCCCAAGGTCTGTGCACTAGGCAAAAAGAGAGAGAGAGAAAGAAGGGGAAGGAGAGGTCCTTATGATTAGTGGTGTTACTTCAGTCATGCTTAGGGATCTGAACAACAGACTAATGCCCACGGAGTGACTTATCTAAACACTAAGATAAACCACCTCTCCTCCTTTTTCCATTATCATTAAACTCACTATCAATAACAGCTATTTATAAGATATCACTGTGCTACGAATAAAATAAGAATATGCCAGTCTCTGCTTCCAGAAATTAAAAAGCCAGCTACATAGATATGCCTGCAATGCAGGCGACCAGGATTAGATTCCTGGGTTGGGAAGATCCCTTGGGGAAGGAAATGGCAATCCACTCCAGTGTTCTTGCCTAGAGAAGGTCATGGATAGAGGAGCCGGGCAGGTTACAGTCTATGGGGTCGCAAGAGTCAGACACAACTGAGTGACTAAGCACACTGATAGATATGAGATGAACATATTTTTAAAATAAAATACTAAAGTCATTAACTTGGCTCAACTCAACCTGGCACCTAGAAGATGAAATCTATATCCTATTCAATTAAGCGTTTAATAAACAAAGATACATTAAGTGCAGTGCCAGGCAGCTGGCTGGCTGCTGGGAAACAGCACAATCAAAAAGGGTCCGAAGCTAAGGGGCATGGACAGTCTGCCACTCGGGAGAAGATTCCAAGACAGAATTGAGGCCAGAGCTGAGTGCTATGCATAACCACGGGTAAGTGACAGCAAAGTCTAGACATGATTCAAGCAATGAGAAATGATCAGTCAGATAAATGACCTAGTAGTCAAAGCTTTACGTAGATGGGATCATGCCAAAGAGTCAAAATGAAAGTGAGGAGGCAGAAGGCAGGCAATGAAGTAAACATATGTTAAAGTCAAAGGCAGTGAGGTCAAGCAGCAGTCAAGTGCCCAGATGGCAGAAACCGGCCTCCTGCAGTTGGAACTGACTGCCCACCACCGTATTCAGCTTGTCCTTAGACTGGCAAGGTTCAAGATGTTCAATACCTGGGTTAACACCAGAATTCTGACAGCAGATCACAGGTGGATGAACATAGAGCCTGTTAGAGGGAAGTAAGTCAGGAAGAGAAAAACAACTATCGTATAATAACATGAAATTAGAAAAATGGTATTGATGAATCTATCTGCAGGGCAGGAATAGAGATGCAGACATAGAGAACAAACTTATGGACACAGTGGGGGAAAG
>SJYQ01007179.1:883598-899771 GCA_006410935.1 Redunca redunca
GATGACCCGAGGGGTGGGGTGGGGCGGGTGGGATAGAGGCTCAAAAGGAGGGGACATATGTATATTTATGGCTAATTCATATTGTCGTAAGGCAGAGAAACCACAGCATTGTAGAGCAATTCTTCTCCAAGAAATACATTAAAATAAATTTTAAAAAACAGATGTGATTCAGAAGGTAACCCTTATGGCAGAAAGCTAAGAGGAACTAAAGAACCTCTTGATGAAACTGAAAGAGGAGAGTGAAAAAGCTGGCTTAAAACTCAACATTCAAAAAACAAAGATCATGGCATCTGGTCCCATCACTTCAAGACAAACATATGGGGAAACAATGGAAACAGGGAGAGACTTTATTTACTTGGGCTCCAGAATCACTAAAGATGGTGACTGCAGTCATGAAATTAAAAGATGCTTCCTCCTTGGAAGAAAAGCTATGACAAAACTAGACAGCATATTAAAAAGTAGAGACATGACTTTACCAACAAAGGTCAGTATAGTCAAAGCTATGGTTTTTCCAGTGGTCATGTATGGATGTCAGAGTTGGACCATAAAGAAAGCTGAGAGCCAAAGAGCCGATGCTTTTTAACCGTGGTGTTGGAGAAGACTCTTGAGAGTCCCTTGGACTGCAAGGAGATCAAAGAAGTAATCCTAAAGGAAATCAGTCCTGAATATTCATTGGAAGGATTGATGCTGAAGCTGAAACTCCGATACTTTGCCACCTGATGCAAAGAACTGACTCATTTGAAAACAACCCTGATGCTGGGAAAGATTGAAGGCAGGAGGAGAAGAGGATGACAAGAGGTTGAGATGGCTGGATGGCATCCCGACTTGATGGACATGAGTTTGAGCAAACTCTAGGAGTTGGTGCTGCAGTCCTTAGGGTCACCGTGTTGGACATGACTGAGCAACTGAACTGAACTGAGAAGATAAGAACTCTGAATGCCAAGGTGGACAGGAGGTTAAATTACAGGTTCCTTGGGGTAAGGCAACTACATTTTACATAACACTGATTTTCCAAACTGAACTAAATACATAATAATTGATTACTAAATAATTCTTAATTAATTATAATAACATAGTGGAATTGCATTTTATATGGAGATTAGGTTAAGTAGACAAGGCAAAAATTGAGTGTACTGTTTATCTTTTCAACTTCATTTGAACATTCATTTTAAAATGGCTTTTTGCTTCAAATGGGAAAATAACATCTTTAGAACAAGGAAAACAATGTTTGCAGTTTTCTTTTCGAACTCAAAATATTAACCATGACTTCCCAAGGTCATTAAGAGGGCCAAGTTCGGGAGAAATGCTACATATAAGAAAAGCTTATAATACAGAAACACCATGGCACAAACCATTCCTCTTTATTTCTCTTCCTCATTTGCTCCCCTCTCCCCTCTCCAAAAAGTGACTTTCAAAGCATCCGACAGGATGTAACATATGTACCTAGGATGATCGACAGCATTTCTTACACTGACATCACAGTTTTGGCAGTGGACTTTGCTAAATGACATCACTGGGAAAGCCCAGTTAGATGGAGTCCACACAGACACTCAGTGTTGCCCAATCTCTAGAGAACCTAGCACCTGCCAGAAGCTTGTTTCTCATCTTAAATGCCCTCCAGTTTTCACAGGTAACCTGTATCCTTAAGTCATCTGTGCACAATGGTCACTGGTCCAACCCAGAGGCATAAGTAATTATATACTATACAATTAATAGTTATAAATTATTGCCTTAATATTACTAACTTGTTGAAAACTTTCAAACTCTACCATCAAAATCATTAAAGTCACCAAATTTTCAGAGTAAAAACATGCTATTTCATATCACATTTCAGAGGAAGTCAGCTTTATTCCAGCCTCTAGAAGATCCTCTGCGTTTAGAAGATACTCCAGTGGGGAGGGGAGGTTTATTATAAGTTAAGAGATCAGTTCAGTTCAGTCACCCAGTCGAGTCTGACTCTTTGCGACCGCATGGACTTCAGCATGCCAGGCTTTGAGGAATGAGTGTTAGTAAAGAATATCTTTAAGGTACATCTCGGAAAGCAACCAGGGAGAAAATCAGAAAACAGGACCACTGACCAAAGTGAATCAAGTAGAAATACTAACTGTCCTAAGCAATAAAATATTAAGGATGACATATAGACAATGTGGACTTCCCTGGTGGCTCAGATGGTAAAGCATCTGCCTACAGTGCGGGAGACCTGGGTTCGATCCCTGGGTCAGGAAGATCCTCTGGAGAAGAAAATGGCAACCCACTCTAGTACTCTTGCCTGGAAAATCCCATGGATGGAGGAGTGTAGTAGGCCACAGTCCATGGGGTCACAAAGAGTTGGACACGACTGAACGACTTCACTTCACTATAGACAATGTATTACAACTTTATTAGGTTTTTCTGTTTTAGTGTTTGGACTCAATTGTGGCCTTAGTAGCATATAACTTTAACATCTTCGGGCATCACAGTACACAGCACCTCATCTGATTAGGAAGCACAAGACTAGTCAACCTGTCAACACAGAATAACCATTAGCATCACAGCTGTGGCCATTTGATGTTTTATAATAATGTCAATCACAAATGTAAAGATACTCAGTATTTTGTGGGGGTTCTCTGATGCAGTAGTGCGAGTTACTATTCAAGAAAAGTCTCCCTGACCAGGCCTAATTAATAACAGACACCAGCTGATGCCATTGTTACAGGTAAGTCAAAACTCTGTCTTCTATTTAGAAAGACAAAGGCAACAAGTCTATGAAGAGTGATTTTCTCTTTTGGGTACCCATCCCTACACCTCCACGTACATCCCCTCTCTGTAACTTGTAGAGTTATCCATCTGTTCAACATCCTGCTTTGAATCATATGTATGCACCAAATGAGAATGGTTTTTAGGGGTTAAAAAAATGGATAAGTGAACAAAGTGACAAACGGAGGGAAAAAAGAAACATTCCAAAGCCTTCCTATTTAATGGAATGGCCTTCACAACACCTCTCAGACTGGAAAAAGACGTTGATGTAAAGAATTTCATTCTGGTGAAGAAAGACTTGTGTGACTGAGTAAGGCAATTTTTTGACTTAGCCCCATCCACTAACAGATTTTCCTAAAACTCTGTGGGATAATCAGAGAGGAAGCATATGCCTTCCTTTCCAAATGGGGGCAACATGACTCCTTCCAGAAGGAAAGTTTACAACACTGACTTGAGAATTGGAAGCTGCCCCACCAGCCATTCTGAAACAGGCAGCTAGAACACCACACCCGGGAGCCTGTCAGGTCTCGAGTCTGATGTCTGAGGACTGTTTTCGTCCATTTCCACTTCAGTGAGGATCAGCAGTGTTCGGTGGCGGCAGTCAGCATTCTATCCTTTGATAACGGCAATTGGCCTCAGATTAACGGCCCTCTTGTTGACTCCAGGATCATGGCAGGTGTTCACCACATTCGTCACGCTTATAGAGAATTCAGGTGCCTCTTCAATGACCAGCCTGGGCGAGCCAACTTGGACTGCAGTTCCCACGTCTGCCAATTTGTCCAGGGCATCCTGGAAATCTAAATTATGTCTTGACTTTGCTTGGGACAATGCAAGGCCCACTCCATGACAAGTTGTTCTAAAGGTATCAGTCATGGCTTGCTCAGTGCCAGTAAGAACACAGCTACAGGTTCCATGGTGCCATCAATAAGCAATGGTTGTCCAGTGAGCTGGTAATCAACTGCAGTGAGGGGATGGTGAGGAAGGAAGGCTTAGGTGGATGCCTTCCTGTGTACTAACAGAGTCCACTCCTTCCCATCCAGTACGTTTTGTTCTACTTTGGCAATATTGTGAGAAACATCATAGATCATGTGTAGGTTCAAGTCGTCAGGGGTTGCATTGAAGACCTTGACAAAAGCCTGATGGGTTAAGAAGGTCATGGAAGAGCAGTTGACCCAGGCATAGTTCTCAGTTCAGTTCAGTTGCTCAGTTGTGTCTAACTCTTTGCCCATGGACTGTAGCATGCCAGGCTTCCCTGTCCATCACCACTTCCCAGAGCTTTCTTAAACTCTTGTCCATTGAGTTGGTGATGCTATCCAGCCATCTCATCCTCTGTCATTCCCTTCTCCTCCTGCCTTCAATCTTTCCCAGCATCAGGGTCTTTCCTAAGGAGTCAGCTCTTCACACCAAGTGGCCAAAGTATTGGAGCTTCGGCTTCAGCATCAGTCTTTCCAATGAACGTGCAGAACTGATTTCCTTTCTCAGCTGCTGCCATTGCCTTCAGGTAGTCCTGACCCTTTGGGGAAGCAATTCGAGCACAAGCCAACTGATGATCATTGACTATAATCCTGTCTCTCTTCATAGCTTTTTCCATAGCTATGAGAGCATCTGTGGCTTAGTAACCCAAGCTTCTGCTTCCACTTTTGATCATCACACACATCTGTCTCTTATGTGTGATGCTCATTTTCTTAGCAACAGACTCACTGAAAATCCCAGCAACAAGTTGGATTTCTACATAGTGGTTGCCTGCTCCCAGAGTCCCCAACTGGGGAAGGCTTCTCTTCTTAGCCCTCGCGGAGACTTTATCGGGGTCAGCTTGCAGCATCTTTCTGTCCTCCTCACAATGCTCCTTGTCCTCTGCCCAGGCATAGCCTTCTCTCAGGAATTAGTCTATACCAAGGCTTCCTCCAAGTCTTTGGCATTCATTGGGATGACGCCTTTTGACCCCACCCCAACAGGACTGTGGTCAAATATAGCTTAGACAAGTTGCTCCTTCACAGGCTGAACATCACTTTCATCTAAATTGGTTCTCAGCAAGCAGACACCACAGTTAACGTCAAACCCGACACCATCTCGTGATACCACTGCTTCAGAGTCATTCATATCAAAGGCTGCCTTATTCCCAATAGCAAACCCCTACGCTGAATGGACATCAGGAAGACCAATGGATCGATGAACAATACCAGGCGGGGCGGCCACAGTGCCAATTTGTTTCATGGCTGGCAGGAAGGTACCAACACTACCATATGACAGGCATTCCTTAATTCTTCAAACATTAATTTTTCCAAAGCATC
Source organism: Redunca redunca (assembly GCA_006410935.1). NCBI lineage: Eukaryota > Metazoa > Chordata > Mammalia > Artiodactyla > Bovidae > Redunca > Redunca redunca. The sequence continues at coordinate 888,626 of SJYQ01007179.1, forward strand.
ATTTACATAGCAAACTCCTTCAACCTGCATGTTGGGCATGAAGCCCTTCTTGATTCTCCAGCAGTTTTTATTGATCTTTTCCAAGAAGTGCAGTTCATCATTATAACAGCAACTCATGGTGGTGAAAACTCCTGACTTTGAGTGTACTTTTATTATTGTTGCAACCAACTTATATGGAGGGCTCACTACAGGCCAAATACAACAATAAAAGCTACAGATTAATTCTTGCACAACCATATTAGGTAGGTATTATTATAGTCCACTGAGGTCTGGAGAGGTTAAGTATCTCATTCATGTTCATTCATTTCTAGGCAGAGCTAAATTTTGAAGCCAGGGAGACTGATTCTAAAAGCTAAAGACATAAACATCAACTACATCATATATGAAAAATAAAAGCTAACTTTTATGTACCAACTTTTACTTACCAAAATATAATTCATGCCTTTGATTCTTGGGAGAGCCTGATGACACAGTTAATGGGTTCATACAGGAATGTTTTCTGTGAGACTGGGACCCACAAAGAGATGGAAATAAATCTAGGATAGACAGGACTTAGCTTGGCAATAGGACACATCCCCACTAATATTAGCCATAAGTTGAAACCACAAAATACGAAAGGTCAGCCAGCAAACGAGCTTGATTCCTGGGAGTACAAAGTATAATAGATATCACTAAGGTCGGAACTGGTGGATAAACTGAGACAGCAGGAATATTTAGGCCAACTTAAATTTCAGGTCTTTTGAGGGAAGGATAGGGGTTGGTCACCTTTTAAGTGAAAGGTCTCTTTGAATCATAAGGTTGCCTAGACACTGTGTTCAGTGATCGTGTTTTACCCTTCTGTCTCCAAACACCTCCACATAGTAAATGCTCAATAAAGGTTACCCTTATTTTAAATGATTTAGGCAAGAAGTTTGAAGTTGGCCTGACATTTGTTATATAAAATTTTCTAAGTAGGACTGCCAATACTTTAATATAAAATAAATATAATAGTAACTAGCCTTAAGCAAACTTTTAAACCCCTAAGTATAATTTTCATATTTCTCACTGCTTTTATTTGCTCAGTCAAGCTTAAACTAAACCATGTGTTGTCTCCAGGTATAACCAGAACCTTTCTTTCCACGTGTCTCATCACTTTACCTTTAAATCTCTTTTAGGGCTGGCATATATTTTCAAGATTTCTAAGACATTTAATCTCATGTATGTTGGTTCATACCTACTGGATAAGTTTTCAAGCCAAAATCACCAGACTCATTTGTTTGGTATCTAATCAGGAACTTATCAAAACACTATCTTTTCAGCCTCTTCCTTTCTCTGTTCCACAAAGCAGACACTGTGAAGTTTCACCTGCTCTTGGGACTCAAATCTTAAGCATAACTTTGTCGTTGCTATTTAGTTGCTCAGTCATATCTGACTCTTTATGACCCCATGGACTATAGCCCACCGGGCTCCTTTGTCCATGGGATTTCTCAGCAAGGAATACTGGAGTGAGTTGCCATTCTCTTCTCCAGGGGACCTGCCCAACCCAAGGATTGAACCCACCTCTGCATTGGCAGGCAGATTCTTTACCACTAGTGTCACCTGGGAAACCCAACTACAATTAATACATCTCTAGAGATCAGTCCTGAGTGCTCTTTGGAAGGACTGATGTTGAAGCTGAAACTCCAATACTTTGGCCACCTGATGCAAAAAGCTGACTTATTTGAAAAGACCCTGATGCTGGGGAAAGACTGAGGGTAGGAGGAGAAGGGGATGACAGAGGATGAGATGGTTGGATGGCATCACCGACTCAATGGACATGATTTTGGGTAAAGTCTGGGAGTTGGTGATAGAGAGGCCTGGCATGCTGCAGTCCATGGGGTCACAAAGAGTCAGACATGACTGAGCGACTGAACTGAACTGAACTGAATACCAAAAAAAAGACGTTAGTTATCTTCTCAAAGCCCTATCTATCTCGACAAACTTTATTCTTGATCTGTTTGATGTAGTGATGTTATAGCCATCTGTTCCTATCACTATGAACATCAAACTCATTTTGGTGATACTCTTCACTCTGAAGACATTCATTTTTCAGCTAATCAATGAAGAGAATAACTTTGTCCATTCCAACAGGTTTTTCTAGTCATTAAGTACTCTGAAATTTTAGCTTGAAATATAAATATTGATATGATAGCTACTTCCCAATATGTTCTTCATAATGGGACACTCATATACATAACTTTAGCTTTAGATTCTGACTTTCTCTTCATAAAATATAAAATTTAAGATTCAAAAGATGCTCTAGAGACCACTCAGTGCTAAGCTCCTATAATATTTCACAAGTGAAAATTGAGTTCAGAAAAATTAAATGATCTGCCCAAGAGTCCTTGAAAGAGCCAGGTTCAGACTGGACCCTTAGCCAGCTCTCCTTTTTACTTGGCAAAGTTACCATTTTTTATACTAGAATAGTCTAAATATTTAAAAAAAGAAAACAGATGGGCTTTCAACAAATATTGCCATTGTTATCTCAAATCAGTGAAAACCCTTGGCCTGAAGGAGAAATTATAATTATATTAAGCAATAGGAAGTAATTAAATATTAAGTAATTCTTTTTAAAATAAAACAGCACACTCTCCATATAAATTTATTTTGGTGCTTCTGTTGTGCAATTAAGCCAAATGTGTTAATATTTTTGTTGAAGAAGAACAGGATTTGGGGCCCACAGTAAGGTTTCCTAAGTCATAATTTTGGTCTGTGTGATATTAGTATCTTACTCATGCACATGTCTATTTTTCATGATGCTCTAAGTCCTCTAAGTCAGCGAGGTAGTGCTAGACAATGAAAAGAGCCATGAACTAGATGTCAGGAGTCTTGGCTTCCAGTCTGAGCAGCTACCTAGCTGCATAACTTGGATAAGAACAATGAGCTGAAAAACAAAGAGATGGACTAGATGATCTTTAAGTTCTTTCAGCCCTAAGCACCATTCATTATCCTAATCACAATCACTGAAATAAAAAGTAAACACATGAACATTTTTGAGGTTTTAGGTTTACAGAACTTAAAAAGTAGAAATTTATTCATACAATTACTGCCCCCAACGTTCTGCATTTTGTAAGTTCTATCCACAGAAAGGGTCCTTACATCATCTCAAGAATGATTTGCTTTTGCAAAAGCAAACTATAGGAATATATAAGAAAGACCCAGTTCTGGAATTTTTGTAAATATCTGTCAGCATGTCTTTGAATTATGTCTCATTCAAGGTGAGACATGGTTATCCTTGAAAAGGTAAATGAAGATCCCTCTTTCTGTCCTTTAAAAACAAAAATGAAAGTGTTAGTAGCTCAGTCTTGTGATTCTTTGTGACCCCAAGGAGGATAGCCCGCCAGGCTCTTCTGTTCACAGAATTTTCCAGAGAAGAACACTGGAGTGGGTTGCCATTTCCTTCTCCAAGGGATCTTGCTGACCCAGGGATCAAACCCAGGTCTCCTGCATTGCAGGCAGACTCTTTACCATCTGAGCCACTAGGGAAGTCCAAACCTAGATCTAAATGAATTAGTGAAATATGGCATATATAAAACAAGCCCCTATTTTTCCAGAATTACTAACTAATATCTACTCCTGTGGGTTTTTGTTTTTGTTTTTTTTTTTTTTTTGCCCTATTGTGTCCACTCATCATGTATATGGGGTGTGAACACAAAATTGACATCTGCATTCAGCACCCCAACACAGCTGTCAGCAATGCTAGATGGGGGTTCCTACACTGAGTATGGAAGAAGAATAAATGAACCATCTTCCAAGTGTAAGAGTTCATGATTCTCTATTTTTGAGTTCAAAATCTGAAAAGTTCATATTTCTGGTTGTGATAAGATTACAAAAATGGTTCCAATTTTGTAGCCTTTGCCACACAACTCTAAAAGCCTCTCTCATGAAGCCAAAGACCCAGCCATCTGACTGGCTTGGGGCCTTGGACATCAATGGATAATGCAAGCAAAAGCTTGGAATGGGCTTGCAGTCTGGGGCTTGTTCTCTTCCATGCCTCAGACCTACCATGAGAACATGCCCAGACAAGCCTGCTGGAGAATGGGAGGCATATGAAGCAAAACTGAGTCATCCCAGGTGCTCCAGCCAAAACAGCCAGCTGACCTCCAGACCTCAGAGGGAACCCAGCCAATGCCAGCATCTAGACCATCTCCTTGACACGTGAGTAAGAGATGCTTCTTTTGTATTGCCATTGAGGTGTTGAGGTGAGGTTCTGCTATGCAGTAAAAGCTAACTCCTGTACAGGTTTTAATTTCCAAGCATATGTTCTTAATTAGCAAAACAGGACTCCTGACACTCAACCTATTCACAGCTCAACACTTAACAATGCACTTTCGGTTGTGCTCGTTCACTCTATTAAGTCGTGTATGCTACAACTATTTCTTGATTGTCTATTAGATGCAGGCACTGACCTAAGTGTTTGAAATGTCATCAGTGAACAAACAAGCATGTTTTATTTGTTTGTAAGCTCCCATCTGGAGCCTATATTTTAGAGAGACAGATACAAAATAATAAATCATCTGAAATTAATTATGTGATGTATTAAAAGGTGGAGATGCAGGATGGGGACATAGGAAAACTGAGAGAACTGCAGGATGTGTGGATGAAGCAAACTATCAATACAATGGTCAGGATAAACCTCACTGATAAATTGATAATGCAGCAGAATTTGAGAGAGGTTACAGAGTTAGGTCCACAAACATTTGGGGACATGGCATTCCAGGGAGAAGGAAAAGTTAGAGTAAATGCTTCAAGACAGAAGTGCACCTGGCATTTAAGAATGCCCACATGGTTGGCATGGAGGAAGCAGGATAGAGAGTAATAGGAAAAGAGGTGAAAGAAGTAAGAAGAGGGAGGAGACAGGGTCTTCTGGCCACTGTAATGACATCAGCTAAGTGAACTGGGAAGCAATGCAGGGTTTTGAGAAGTGCTTTGATTATATTCCATTTTTAACATATCTTTAGTGGGGGCGGGGGGCGGGAAGACTACAGGGAAGCAAGGAAAAAAGCAAGTAGGACTTCAGCAATAAAGTGGGAGAAAGATGATGTTTTTTCAGACCAGAGTGGCAACAATAAAGGTGGGGAGAAGTGGTCAGTCCGAAAATATCTGAAGGCAGAGCCACCAGAACTTCCCGAATGTGATGCATGGGAGAGAGGAAAGAGTTGAGGATAATTCAGTTTTGGGGGTCTGAACAATTCAAAAGATGAAATTATCAGCTAAGATGAGAAAGATCACAGATAAAGCACATGGAGGATAAAGACAAGAAATTCAGGTTTGAACAAATTGAGTTTGAGGTATTTACTAGACACCCAAGTGAGGAACACACGTGAGAAGTTGTATACAGAAGTCATAAACTTGGGAGAAAGTCTGAGCTAAAGGTATAAACTGGACACATGTGCATGCTAAGTCACTTCAGTCGTGTCTGACTCTTTGCGACCTACGGTCTATAACCCTCCAGGCTCCTCTTGCCATGGGATTCTCCAGGCAAGAATACGGGGGTGGGTGGCCATGCCCACCTCCAGAGAATCTTACCAACCCAGGGATCTAACTTATGTCTTTTACATCTCCTGAATTGGCAGGCAGATTCTTTACCACTTGCACCACCTGGGAAGCCCATAAACTGGGCAGTCATGAGCATATACATGGTACTTAGAGCCATGGGACTAGGGAATACCAAAATGGAGTGAGAACAGAGAACAGAAGAGTTCCCTAGACAGAATCCCAGGCCATTCCAATATTAAGAGTCGGGAAAGAAGATGAGAAACACTCAGAGAAGATCTAGAAAAAGAGACAAATCGGGTAAGGGGCCGNGGGGGGGGGGGGGCGGAGTACATTGTCCTGAGAGGCAATAAAATCAGCACATTAAGGAGAGAATTATCTACTGTGTCCAATGCTGCTAATCTATCAAGAGGAGGACTAAGAATTGACTGCTGGATTTAACAACTTGAAAGTCATTGGTAACTCTGATGGAAGAAATCATTAATCAGTAGGGAAATAGTCTTTGAACTGAGATGATCCCATCATATTCTGCCAAATTTTTAAGAAAGTTGCTCAGTACACATTAAAAGATCTGAAGGACAGAAACAATGAGCTGCCTGCTATATTGTTTCATTCACCTGAATTTATTCATCTCTAAGCCAGGCTTCAGCAGGACGTGTACTGTGAACTTCCAGATGTTCAAGCTGGTTTTAGAAAAGGCAGAGGAACCAGAGATCAAATTGCCAACATCCACTGGATCATGGAAAAAGCAAGAGAGTTCCAGAAAAACATCTATTTCTGCTTTCTTGACTATGCCAAAGCCTTTGTGTGGATCACAATAAACTGTGGAAAATTCTGGAAAAGATGGGAATACCAGACCACCTGATTTGCCTCTTGGGAAATCTGTATGCAGGTCAGGAAGCAACAGTTAGAACTGGACATGGAACAACAGACTGGTTCCAAATAGGAAAAGGAGTACGTCAAGGCTGTATATTGTCACCCTGCTTATTTAACTTCTATGCAGAATGCATCATGAGAAACGCTGGACTGGAAAAAGCACAAGCTAGAATCAAGATTGCTGGGAGAAATATCAATAAGCTCAGATATGCAGTTGACACCACCCTTATGGCAGAAAGTGAAGAGGAACTAAAAAGCCTCTTAATGAAAGTGAAAGAAGAGAGTGAAAAAGTCGGCTTAAAGCTCAACATTCAGAAAACTAAGATCATGGTATCTGGTCCCATCGCTTCATGGGAAATAGATGGGGAAACAGCAGAAACAGTGTCAGACTTTATTTTTTTGGTCTCCAAAATCACTGCAGATGGTGATTGCAGCCATGAAATTAAAAGACGCTTACTTCTTGGAAGGAAAGTTATGACCAACCTAGACAGCATATTCAAAAGCAGAGACATTACTTTGCCAACAAAGGTCCATCTAGTCAAGGCTATGATTTTTCCTGTGGTCATGTATGGAAGTGAGAGTTGGACTGTGAAGAAAGCTGAGCACCGAAGAACTGATGCTTTTGAACTGTGGTGTTGGAGAAGACTCTTGAGAGTCCCTTGGACTGCAAGGAGAACCAATGAGTCCATTATAAAGGAGATCAGTCCTGGGTGTTCATTGGAAGGACTGATGCTGAGGCTGAAACTCCAATACTTTGGCCATCTGATGTGAAGAGCTGACTCATTGGAAAAGACCCTGATGCTGGGAGGGATTGGGGGCAAGAGGAGAAGGGGATGACAGAGTATGAGATGTCTGGATGGTATCACCAACTCAATGGACATGAGTTTGAGTGAACTTGGGAGTTGGTGATGGACAGGGAGGCCTGGTGTGCTGTGATTCATGGGGTCACAAAGAGTCAGATACGACTGAGCGACTGAATTGAACTGAACTGAAGGTCCTATATGTGATTCAGTGTATGTCTTTGTTTGAAAATGAAAAAGGATAATAAAGAAGAAGTTTTGCATGAATTAATTATTTATAATATAAAGCAGTAAAAGATATTTTTAATATCATAAATATCTAAGTTGCTTCTTAAAACAACTCTTTGGTCAAGAGCAATTAGGGTGATCCTAAGATGGCGGAGGAATAGGATGGGGAGACCACTTTCTCCCCCACAAATTCATCCAAAGAACATTTCAACGCTGAGTAAATTCTACAAAACAACTTCTGAATGCTGGCAGAGGACATCAGGCACCCAGAAAAGCAGATCATTGTCTTCAAAAACAGGTAGGAAAAATATAAAAGACAAAACAGAGACAAAGGAGGTAGGAAGGGAGCTCCGTCCTGGGAAGGGAGTCCTGTCCGGGGAAGGGAGTCTTAAACAGAGAGAAGTTTTCAAAGACCAGGAAACACTCTCACTGCCGAGTCTGTGGCGAGCCTTGGAAGCACAGAGGGCAACATAACAGGGAAGAAAAATAAATAAATAATTAAAACCAACAGATTACAAGCCCAACGGTAACTCTCCCAGTGGAGAAGCAGCGCAGATAGATGCCTGCATCTGCCACTAGCAAGTGGGGGCTGGGAAGGGAGGCGCGGGCTGCAGTGCTTTTTAAGAATCAGGCTGGAATGCCCCAAATGTATCCAGAGCAAACTAATTTGGGCTAGCATACCAAACTGTGGGATATTTACCACGCGAAAAGCTCTAACATAAGACACCACCAGGACAGCTCACAGAACAAAAGACGGAACAGAAATAGCTGGCTGCAGACCATCCCCCGCCAGTGACAGGCAGCCAGAGCTGAAAGGGCTGGAAGGGGGCAATCGCAGTCCCAGAGAGACTTTACCTACCAAACTGCAAGCAGGCTTCTTTGCTAACTAAGATATCTTGGGGTTCTGGACAGTCACCATCTGCCTGACAAGGGGCGCCAGCGGTACACCCAGAAAACTGAGCAGCAGGGAAAGGCAATAAGTTGCAGCAACCATGCTCACCGAACACCTGAGCTACTCAGTCCTGGGAAGGGCACAAAATGCAGGCCCAACCGAATCTGCACCTTTGAGGGCTACCTGAGAGCCGAGCCTGAGCGGCTTAGACCGGGGAGGTGCATGCAGCCTAGGGCCAGCCTCAGACGGTTCCCGGCGGAGCAACATAGAGCCTGAGCGGTGTGTGCCGTGTGCAGGGGCATGCCCAGCGTGGCTGAGACACTGCGAGCACACACCAGTGTTATTTGTTTGCAGCATCCCTCCCTCCCCACAGTGCGACTGAACAAGTGAGCCTAAAAAAAAAAAAAGTGTCCACCACCGCCCCCCTTGTGTCAGAGCAGAAATCAGACACTGAAGAGACCAGCAAACAGAAGAAGTTAAACAGAGGGAACCACCTTGGAAGTGACCCCACACTACCCACAATACCAGAAAAAGTCCCAGAAATTATTTTTATGACCATTCTCTTTTTTGTTGTTGTTGATGTTGTTGTTTGATTGTTTTTCTTCTTTTCTTCTTCTCCTCCTTTTTTTTTTTTAACGTTTTAAAATTTTTAAGTCCTATATTTCCCCTTTAATTTTAATTTTTATAACCTATTATCACTTTTCAAAAAAAAANNNTTTTAAAGCAAACACCGTATATATATATTTTTTGTGGCTGTTGTTTTTTAATAATTCTTGTGACTTTGTTTTTTTTTTCTTCTTATTCTTCTTCTTTTCTTTAATATTGTGTTTTTGAAAATCCAACCTCTACTATAGATTTTTAATCTTTGCTTTTTGGTATTTGTTGTCAATTTTGTACATTTAAAAACCCAATCTTCAGTACCCAATTTTACCTGAGAGCGAGATTACTAGCTTGACCACTCTCTCCTCCTTTAGACTGTCCTTTTTCTCCACCAGGTTTTCTCTGCCTCCTCCCTCCCCCTTCTCTTCTCTACCCAACTCTGTGAATCTCTGTGTGTTCCAGACGATGGAAAACACTTAGGGAACTGGTTACTCGCTGGATCTGTCTCTCTCCTTTTCATTTCTCTCTTTTATCCTCCTGGCCACCTCTGTCTCCTTCCTCCCTCTCCTCTTCCCTGTATAACTCTGTGAACATCTCTGAGCGGTCCAGACTGTGGAGCACACATAAGGAAGTGAATATTGGCTAGCTTGCTCTCTCCTCTTTTGATCCCACCTCATGTCATTCCACTCACCTCTAACTACCCCCTCCCTCTTCTCTTCTCCATGTAACTCAGTGAACCTCTCTGGGTGTCCCTCAATGTGGAGAAACTTTTCATCTTTAACCTAGATGTTTTATCATTGGTGCTACATAGATGGAGAAGTCTTGAGGCTACTGTAAAAATAAAACTGAAAACCAGAAGCAGGAGGCTTAAGTCCAAATCCTGAGAACATCAGAGAACTCCTGAATCTAGGGAACATTAATTGATAGGAGTTCATCAAACACCTCCATACCTACACTGAAACCAAGCACCACGCAAGGGCCAACAAGTTCCAGACCAAGACATACCACACAAATTCTCCAGCAACACAGGAACACACCCCTGAGCTTCAATATACAGGCAGCTCAAGTTACTCCAAAACCACAGACATCTCATAACTCATTACTGGACACTTCATTGCACTCTAGAGAGAAGAAATCCAGCTCTACCCACCAGAAATCCAACACAAGCTTCCCTAACCAAGAAACCTTGACAAGCCACTGATACAACCCCACCCACAGAGAGGAAACTCCATAATAAAGAGAACTCCACCAATTCCCAGAATACAGAAAGGCCACCCCAAATGCAGCAATATAACCAAGATGAAGAGACAGAGGAATACCTAGCAGGTAAAGGAACAGGAGAAATGCCTACCAAACCAAACAAAAGAAGAAGAGATAGGGAATCTACCTGAGAAAGAATTCTGAATAATGATAGTGAAAATGATCCAAAATCTTGAAATCAAAATGGAATCACAGATAAATAGCCTGGAGACAAGGATTGAGAAGATGCAAGAAAGGTTTACCAAGGACCTAGAAGAAATAAAAAAGAGTCAATATATAATGAATAATGCAATAAATGAGCTCAGAAACACTCTGGAGGCCACAAATAGTAGAATATTGGAGGCAGAAGATAGGATTAGTGAAATAGAAGATAGAATGGTACAAATAAATGAATTAGAGAGGAAAAAAGAAAAATGAATTAAAAGAAATGAGGACACTCTCAGAGACCTCCAGGACAATATGAAACACTCCAACATTCGAATTATAGGAATCCCAGAAGAAGAAGACAAAAAGAAAGACCATGAGAAAATACTTGAGGAGATAATAGTTGAAAACTTCCCTAAAATGGGGAAGGAAATAATCACCCAAGTCCAAGAAACCCAGAGAGTTCAAAACAGGATAAACCCAAGGCGAAACACCCCAAGACACATATTAATCAAATTAACAAAGATCAAACACAAAGAACAAATATTAAAAGCAGCAAGGGAAAAACAACAAATAACACACAAGGGTATTCCCATAAGGATAACAGCTGATCTTTCAATAGAAATGCTTCAGGCCAGTAGGGAATGGCAAGACATACTCAAAGTGATGAAAGAAAATAACCTACAGCCCAGATTACTGTACCGAGCAAGGATCTCATCCAAATATGAAGGAGAAATCAAAAGCTTTACAGACAAGCAAAAGCTGAGAGAATTCAGCACCACCAAACCAGCTCTCTAACAAATGCTAAAGGATATTCTCTAGACAGGAAACA